>BQNB010030042.1:43601-55242 GCA_026074375.1 Tanacetum coccineum
ATAGCAGGTGACAGTTCAGGAGAGGCTGAACCAACTATTCCACATACAGTCCCTGAGATTTTGACTGAACCTGCACACTCCCATGATCAGGCATCATCACCACCTGGACCAACCACCATTCCTGCTAGTGCTCAAGAGAATGAGCAGGGTCCTTTTTCAGATCCTAACCCTGCATCTTCTTCCAGACCTCATGCATCTGAACCTAAACAATTCACTTCCACAAATGTGGAAGATGATGTATTTGGAGGTTCCTTTGATATATCACCTCCAAGGTCCACTGAAGCTCCACCTGCAGGTACCACCTCAGGAGGTGCTGAGGACCCTAATAAACTAACAGCTTTGTGTTCTCTAGTGAATTCTCTTGTGCAGAAAATAGATTCTCAAGCATCTGATCTAAAAGCTCACAAGCTGGTGTTTAAGGAGGTTGTTGGAAAATTGGTAAAGAAGGTTAAGGAGTTGGAGGATAAACTAAAAGGGAGAAAGAGGAAGTTTGTTATGACAGAATCTGACTTAGAGGAAGAGGAAGAGCAGGATGTTGATCCTCTCATTAAGCTGGCCAAGGCAGCTGCTACTGCTGCTGATGATTCAGCTGTTCCTACTGGTGGTTCCAATGAGGATGATATTCCTCCTAGTTCATCCATTCCCTCTGATGGATCAGCTATTCCTCCTGATGTCACTACTGGTCCTACTGATGCTCCTTCTGACAAGGGAAAGTCCCCTATGTTGGAGGAAGAACCTCCAGTGCGAGAAAGATCATTCAGACAGAGGGAGGAGGACAGGTTGGGAGCAGAAGCTGCTAGGAGACTATATGAGGAAGAACAAGCTGAGCTGGCAAGAGAAAGAGAAGAGCAAAAGCAGAAAAGACAAAAGGATGTGTTGGAGTCTGCAAAATATTACACTGATGCTGATTGGAATGAGATAATAGGTCAGGTTCATGCTAACCAAGGACTTTCTGCTGATTTGTTGGGTCCTGATGTCAATGAGGACAACTTTGCAGAGAGGATGGTAGCTATGATTGCTGAAAGGAGAACAAAGTTTGCTGCTCAAAGGTTCCAAGATAAGAGAAATAAGCCAATGACTTATGCACAACAGAGAGATTATATGAGAACCTTTGTCAAAAACCAAAGCTCCACCATCTACACAACAGGCTGGACAATGAAACATGTGAGGTCCTTTTCTGATGATCAACTCAAAGATGAGTTTGACAAGATCAGACATGCTGTTGCTAATCTGCACTCACAACACCTAAGGAGGTCTCTTAAAAGACAAGGAGCAGATTTAGAACAACCTGATTCAAAGAAGTCTAAATCCACTGAACCTCAAAAGACTTCTGTTCCTGCTGCTTCAAGACCATCATCTGCTGGTGTTACACCTGATGTACACCAATCACCATTTGTTGATACTCCACCTGCTAAGGCTTCATCCCACCCTGATGTTACACCGGATACATCAAAACAACCATCTGTTGCTCCTACACCACCATCTGGTTTTTCAGCTACACCTACTGTTACCAGGACATCTGGTCCTAGAACAAGAAACCAATCCTCTGCTGCTGGTATTAAGACATATAGTACCAGGAGGAAATCACTTGGATCAAGAAAGATGTCATCCTCTGAAGTAGATTTGAATGCTGCTGATAAATCCTTCATCAAAGTTTTATCTGATGATGACTCTGATGATTCTGATGGTGATACCAACCCTTTTTATTGGCATGCCTTTGCTGCATGGGAAATTGTTCCTACTGGCTTGGGTGATGTTAATGCACTATACTTCACAGATAAGTCTTCAAAGTACTTTACTCATCTGAGGGAGATTCTTCACTTGCTTGATAGGCAAGATTTGTCTAAGCTTTATGGGATGGTTGTAAAGCACTATGAAGCAAATCCTATAGCTGGTGCAGGAATGATGCTATGGGGAGATCTCCATGTTTTGTTTGAGTCTGTTGAAGGAGGTTCTAGTGTAGAAGTTTGGGCTGATCAAAAGGATTGGGTTGTCCGTAGCTGGAGATTATTTCCTTTTTCTGGTGTTCATGTCTTAGAGACATTTTCTGGCACGGTCCTATATATGTTTGCAGATACACCCTATCCTCTTTCAGCTTCAACCATGAAGAAAATGTTGAAGCACAAACTGGAAGTTGAAATTAATGGTATAGGGAATGATATGACACATGCTGAGCAGCTAATTGCATTCATCAAAAATCGGCTTGCTGCTTGTCTTCCATCTGCATAATTCTGGTACTCTGTCACTCTCTTGTACATAATCTATCTTTTGCTGTTTCTTACTGTTAATCTTTTGGTTCTCTTTATCATTTGTAAAGTTGTTGTAAAAGAAGTTTTTGCTTTTTGAGAAAATCTTGGTTTTTGGTAAAATTCTTTTGGGTTTAGATCACCTGGTTTAAAAAAAATGCAGATGAGCACTTTTGTTTTGTTTTTTTTACACTCATCTTTGACTCTCTGTGATCTATTTTGATTAAATGATTTTGTGGCATACTCTTCAAGGAATTATCTTTTGGTGCAACATCATATGGCTCTCAATTGCCAGGCCTTTCTGGCTAGAATTAATTGACTTTTGGTTCTCAATTACCAGGCCATCAGGCTAGAATCAATTGAGTTTTGGTTTCAATTCCCAGGTCTTGGACCAGAATGAATTGATATAGCTTTAATGATTTGCTTAAAATCATAGAGTCTCTCAACTGACTGATGTTTCATGTACCGATAAGTTGAGATGGTTTGCAATCCACCATGGGAGTAACCCTTTCTGGGTCCCAAGGATTGTCTAGCCCACAAGCAAACGGCTATGTGGTAAAGGCTTATAAAATCCGTTGATGGTTGCCAGGTTACCCAAAACTGGATGGTTTTCACTTGCCTTATTCTTGAAATGAAAAGTGGCTAGTCCTGAGCAAACGGCTACAGGTAAAGACGCCTCAAATCCGTTTATGGCTGTAATGACTTGCCAAAAGTCATATAGTTCTTCCACTTACTATGATTCATGTTCTGAAAGTGGAAAATGGTTTCAGTCCTCCATGGATTTAACCCTTTCTGGGTGCCAATGGACTGACTAGCCCAAGAGTGAATGGCTACTTGGTAAAGGCTCATCAAACCCATTCATGTAGCTGTGGTGGTCCTGTTGCAGTCCGTGTTTCGATGCTGATTTTCTTGTTGCTGATTCAACGTATTTGAAGATTGCTTTTGGAGACGGTTTCAAGATGTTGCTGTTCAATCCTCTGGTGATTTCAATGAAAGATCTATCTAGAAACTTGAAGTTAACTATGTCAAATTCAAGTTTAGGGGAGGATTGTTAGGAATTTTGTAATAGATAGTTGATTGTTAGGAACTTTGTAATAGATAGTTACAACTAGTAGGTATGTAGTTCCTACTGGTAGAGTAAACAGTTCCTGCTGGTAGTGTATCCTACTGGTTAAGGTTAATTAGTATAGTTAGTACTGGCAGTACAAAAGTCATTCCTGCTGGTAGAACAATATTATTCCTGGTAGTATTATGCTTACTCCGGGTTGTTAGTAAAGTTAGTTAGTAATAGGGATATGCATGAGATATCCTAGGAAGTGATAACACTTATCACTTTAGCTTTTTGTTAGGGTTTCGTGGGTATTTAAGAAACCTACGAGTTGGATGAAGGCAACTAATCAATTGATTCATCAGAAAAACACGTTTATTATTAATAGAAGAGATCCATAGAGGATCATTGTTTTAGTAATTCTTTAACTCTGTTGTTTATATTCCGCATAAACAATAGTTTCATTTGTTAGAGTCTCTCTTAGAGTTGCTTGTGATTACATAAGTGCTCTACAACCTTAACAGGCGTAAAGATCTATCTAGGGCTGGACCTACAGTTTGGTTTAAGCCAAAAATGGGTCAAAATGGTATGGTCATGGGTTGTGGTCATGTGGCCAACTTTGGCTAACTTTATTGAGCCAATTAGAGTCTGTTTTCCAAAGTTTTTAAGTCCAAAAAGTGTTTTCTAAAGTTTTCTCATTGTTCTCTCAAATCTGTTGAATTTTAAGAAGTTTTCTCATTGTTCTCTCAAATCTGTTGAATTTTAAGAAGTTTTCTCATTGTGTCATTTTTGTGTGTAAAAGACAACTAGTTAAGTCCTTAGGTTTTTCTTGTAATTTTCTTAAATCTGTCAACATAGTTTTATGTCTTTCAAAAAGTCAAAAATGCTTATTTTTAAGACTAATTATCAGATAGCAAATATGGTTCTAAGCTCTTGAATTTTTGAGCATAAGCTCACCACAAGTTACTTTTCATCTGTTTTAAGCTGCTTTTTGGTTTTAAGCTCATTTGAGGGCTTATTTTTAAGCTCACTTTTTCACAAAATTTCTTTGTTGAAACTGCCCTGGTGCTAAACCACCACTTTCAAGCCCACTTTTCTAGCTTATTTGTTAGTGTCTACTCAAGCTTTTGGCTTTTCTAGAAAGCCAATAAGCTCTTTAATACCTTCCCTTAGTTTTAGACCTTAGGAAGCCCTTTTAATTGCTTATTTTTAAGCCTTAAGTAGGCATTTTGTCTGTCTTGCATATTAAAGTAGGAAATAGCTTATTCTTGTTCCAGCTTATTTTGTGCTTTTTAATTGTTGTCTTCTTGTTTTTAGTTGCTTATTAAATGTGCTTGTTCTTTTGTTTGCTTATTGTTTCTGCCATTGCTTAAGTTGGGCTAAAAATCAAAGTAAGAAAAGTCCTTGTGCCTTAAAGCTAATTTAAGCTAGCTGTCTGTTTTAATTAAGCTTTTTCAGCTTATTTTTAGCTTTTCCCAAAAAGTGCTAGTTATAAAAAATGATAAGCTCAAGGTGATGATTAAGTTTGTATAAAAGGTTTTTCTAAAAAAAAGATAAGGGGAAACCCGGGTAAGCAAGACTCGAACCCGGGTCTCAACCCTCATCAACCCTTTTTCACAAACACTCCTACCGCTGTGCCCTTGGGACTTCTTCGTTAGAAGCCCAAGTGGTTATTAATTTAACCGATTTTTTGGAAGTTTCTTTTATGGTCGTCATAGGGTTGTGGATCAAACTTGCCTCTTCCTTCTAAAGAATTTCTTTAATCCCTTACGGCCAATTGTTCATATTCCTCACATTGCTATCCGAGAAGATGTATCATATCATCCAAGACTTAACTTGCTTTGAGTGTGATAGACTTTACTGCAAACGTAAACCCTAATTTCTTCCGGTTAATCGTGAGTTCATAACTTAACATAAAAATGAAAATTATAATTAATACTCGAGAATAAAATAACGACCTGAAATTGACGGATTATCACATTCCTCTATCGTCGTTACCTTTGGTCGCCATTTCGATGGGAGAGCCCTCAAGAATTTCCTAACATGGTTACGACTTGAAAAAGATTCATCAAGTACTTTAAGAGAAGTAATAATGGTATTAAATCTAGAAAAGGCACAATCAATGGTTTCATCGTCGGTAATTGTAAACTCCTCATATTTTTGAACAAAAAGATCTATTTTATTATCTTTAACTTGTTTGTTACCTTGATGAGTAGTTATTAAAGAATCCTAAATATTTTAAGTCGTGTCACACATGAAAATTCTTTCATGTTCCTTTTTAGGTAAAGCATTATATAAAACCATTTTAGCTTCATCATTTTTGGAAAGCATTTTCTTTTGATTTTCATCAAGTTTTTTATATGGTGTAACAACATCCTTGCCATCCTTGTCTTTGATAGGAGGTTTGTAGTTACCATGAGCTATGATATACCAAAGATCAATATCCTTAGACTTCACGTAAGTTTCAAAATAGTTTTTCCAATATATAAAATAATTTGCCTCGAAGAGAGGTGGTCGTTGCATAGATTGAACTTCTTTGTAGTTTTCCGAATCCATAATCGTTTAAAGATTTAACATACAATTTATTTTAAAAACTTTGATAACCTAGCTCTTGATGCCAATTGTGGAAAACTAGAGGGGGGGGTTGAATAGTTTTTCCAAGATTTTTCAATCTTTTTAGATTTGTTTAACACTTTTGAAACTTTTTGTGAAGTGATCTAGATATTGATGTTTGACAATTAATAAGTAAGAGATGTAAGAGTAAAGAAAAGATAGAGTATAGAAAGAGATCACCGGGACACAAGTATTTATAATGGTTTAGCTATAAGGACATCTTCCTTGCCCTACTCCACTCCCCGAGTCACCTACTCGAGAGTTTGTTAAACACTAGTCACCGAGCTCCTTTCACTTGGCGAAGAAGCCTTCACAACGATGGTACACTTCTATAGGTTACAAAGATGATCACCGAATTTCTTACACACGAGAATCGATGATAACACAACTACACTTTATGTACAACTAACAATACAACAATTAATCACAGCAAGATGATCTTTTAAAAGAAGTAAGAAGAAGAATCAAGATTAAGACACTTTTGATGCGTGCTTGAAACTTTCGCGTATTTGGCAATTCCTTTCTTGAAGTGAATTACCTATACAAGAATTAAAAGAAGAGATGCTAGAGAGAGAGAGAGATTAGTTGATTAGAGAGAAGATTAGATGAGAAATTTGTGTCAAAACATGAGAAATGGCTTGGTATTTATAGCCAAACATTTTACTGTCGGCCGGTTCTTCTGGTGCTATTTACCAATGGCACCGGCTTGCAAAACTAAGGGCACCGACAAACAGTAACTAAATCCGGATTTTGATATGCAAAATCTTGAGAAATCTTATGAGATTTTCCTTGGATTTGTTGCATTTGATTATACACTAAATGAAATAATTAAATTAATAAGTGTAAGATGATTTTGTGTAAAGTTAAGGTTTAAAAAGATTTGTGTACTTTTTCAAGTTGCATGTGTTTTTCTACAAAGATGGGAGATAGTAAAGAGATCATGTTTGTGAGATAATAAGAGGTTTGTTATGTTTTGTCATTAATAAAAACTTAGTCTAAGTTGATTGTAAAACGTTTTGTTTAAAACCGGTTTATTTGTATTAACATTCCTGATAGAGAAGTTTTGTTTAGTTTTGAATGAAGCTCTATGGTGCTTTCCCTTTTCACATGTTGTGCAAGTTTTATCCTTTAAATAAACTAGGGAAGGAAGACCAAGAACTTTGTTTTGTTTGGCAAGTTTATTAATGTTCTTAAAATTAAGATGTGATAGTCTTTTATGCCATAGCCAGTTTACACTTTCTGGGGCTTTGGCAAAGAAGCAGACTCTATTTGGAGACAGTGATGACATGTCAAGGACATAAACATCATTTCTTCTAGGTGCTATCAGGAAAATTTCTTTGTTACCATTAAATATTGTTCCTTACTTATCATCAAATTGTACAATATACTTAGAATCACAGAGTTGACTAATGCTGATTAGATTATACTTAAGACCATTTACAAAGGCTACTTTTGTGAAAACTATACCCCCATAGTTTATTGAACCATATCCCTCAGTAATACAAGATAAGTTATCACCAAATACTACCTTAGGAGCTGGTTGCTCTACATATTTGTGCAGATAACTCTTGACACCAGTCATACTCCTTGAGCATCCACTGTTCAGGTACCAAATGGGCTCCCTGATGTGTCTCTCTTTTGAAGTGATCAAACTCATTGTGGTCAGTGGTGGAGTGTATAGTGCTTCCACATGTATTGCACTTTACACCAATTGAAGATTCACTAGACTAAGAGGACTCAGCTAGCATTCCTCCTCTGATATGAATGACACGATTGTATCCTAAGGTAAAGTGATCATAGCTTCCACAGATTTTACACTCAAGGTAGTTTCTATAATCATTAGGTCTATGATCATTGAAACCACTGTGTGTGCATGGTGGGAAAGGCTTTGCCTTTGCTTTCAGGATGTGCCTGGAAGAAGATACATACTGATAAGGTTGAGCCTTATAGTTCTCACTCTTTTTAGAGAAGCAGTATACATCTCATGATTTGAGGTCTTATGATCCTCCTTTTTGCATATCATGCAATAGAGAATCCTATAGCAATCATTAGTTAAGTGATTGGTATAGTGATAGAGTTCACACTTAAATTGTGGTTTTTGAATAGGCTTAGGCCTGAGTGACTTTGATGAGCCAGTATTCTGAACTTTAGGTTTAGAATCTTGACTCATTCTTGATGAATCAACTGATTTGGATAACTTAGTCTTTTGAATCTTTGAATTTGATTCTTAAGTCTTTTGGTTAGAATTGACCTTTTCATCAATTAACATCTGAACAAGTTTAGTTAATTCATTTATTTTTTATTCCTGTTCAGTGTCTTTGACTTCAGTAGGAACTGAAGGTGTGGTTTGCTTAGTTTCACTAACAGTGACAGTTCCTGAAACACTCTTGTTAGAAGAATCTTGTGTTTTAGGCTTTGTATGTTTCATGATACCTGTTGGATCCCAGTTAACTTCTAATGATCGAATTCCTTAAGATTGTATAAGGATTAGTTATGCTAGATAAATCTAACACAACTTAGTTAAAAAACTTTGTTTGATAATACTAAAGATTATGCGGAATCTAATCTTTAATATAAGAAGAATTCTTCAGTAACACAAAAGAATATAATTCAACAATAAAAGCTCCAATATTATTATTACAAATAATACGAATACTCTCCTAGTATTAGGGTTACAAAACCTTGAAGCTATGAATTATACGACTAAGATACATAAAACTTTATGCCTTAGGACCTCCTTTTATACACCAAGGAGTCCTAGTTGATTTACAATATATTCCTAAAACTTAGATTATTCTCAAAGATCTATTCTATAAATAACTATCCTTATCTCATAAGTAATCTTGATCTTCAAGCAATCTTTATCTTTTAGCAGTTGTAACTTTTAGCAGTTGTAACTTTGTACTAGCAGCATTAACTGTGTACAAGCAGTAGTAACTACTTAGAATATTTTCTTTAATCTTCACCAGCAGTACTAACTTTACTCTAGCAGTACTAACATATACTAGTAGTAGTAACTAGCAGTACTAATATACACTAGCAGTACTAAGTTACACTAGCAGTAGTAACTATGAACTAGCAGTACTAACTACTTAGCATATTTTTTATTAGAATTAATGAACAACACTAACTTTAGCTTAGCAGCAGTAACACAAACCTTAGCAGCAGTAACTTCAAGAAGGCGTTTAATCCCAACAATCCTCCCCTAAACTTGATATTTACCTCTAAAATCATCAAGTTTCATTCAAAGCTTCATCAATCACCAGGAGGATGCTTCCAAACACTTCATTGATTCTTGAGTTGTTTTGTGATGAGCTTAAGAAGCTGATAACACATTGCATTCCAATGATCAACTTGTAACTTCCTATTTAGCATATATGTGATTGTAGGTGCTGTAAGAGGATATCTCTTTTCTACCAACATATGAATGTGCACATTTTGCTTCCTCAATAAATGTACTCCACATGAATCATATAGCTTCAAATCCAATACTTTGTAATCTTGTTGATTCCTCCATACTTGATCTTCAACATGTGGATCAAACATTGTCTTTAGATCACCCCATAGCACTCTCTCATAGCCCTCCTCTGGCCTTGTTGATCCATGCTTAGCTTTTACCAAATTCCACAGGGTTTCCAAATCTTCCCTATCAAAGCTTTTGAGCATATGACTGAAGACTAAGTACATCTTTGAACATTAGAAAAATCATCACCCTGATTATCTGGTAAAATTAATTCTTCCTTCTTTATGGATCTTGTAGTCAACAATGCTTGGAGGCTTAGTTGCCAAAAGAATAGCATCAATTGCTACTTCCTCTTTATTAAGAACAATTTCTATTAGTCTTTGAAGCTCTGCTATTTCTTTATCCCATACCACTTATGCATCTAAATACTCCCTCTTGTTCCAGCCTCATACCTACTCTAATAGAACTGCTCTCTGCGCAATCTCTCACTGCTTCAGCTTCTTACATCACTACCTTCCACCAATTCTATTATCCATAGCGTACAAAGTGTTTACCCTTTTCATAGCTTGGTCAAATAACATCTGTAAAATCATCAAAGCTTTTTGTTCTTCCACATTGTGCATGTATCCAGCCCATGTTTTCCCGATAATTAACAATTGTATTTCTCTTTTGAGCTTTAGTTAGTGGCATGTTCCTCTTTTCTTGAGCTCTCATTACTACAAAGTGCTTCTTTCTTGCTTTTAAGAGTTGTACAAACAACTTGGACTTCTCTTCAATACTCAACTTTTCTTGTTCTTCTGCTTGCATTTGTTAAGCCATTTGATAATCAGCATCTATCATTGCTTGCACATTATCCCATGAAACAATGTTGGCTTCTTTAATTTGTTGAGATTTTTCTTTGGCAAGCCTTTCTTCTTCTTCTTCTTCTTTAGCTTGTAGCTTGAAGGCAAGTTCTTCATCAAGCATCAATTGATTTTTCTTTGACAATTTCTTCACAGGTTCTGGTTCAACCATTTTGCCTTTACCTTTATCCTGAACATTGAGTTGTGATGATTGTTGTGAAGAAACTATTGTTGTTGTTTTAGATTCCACTAGCTCTTTAAAGATAATTCCTTTCACCTTGGGCTTTGCTGTTTTTAATTCTTCATGTGCTTGAGCCAAAGTAATTTCTTTAGGAGTTATTGGAATAGTTGTTGCAGTAGCACTAACAATTATAGCAACACCAACTAGAATTATACTGGCAGCTTTAATAGCAACTTTACTTTCAACAACCACCTCGATCCACCAACTAAGGTCCCAGTCTCCAAACATATTTTGTATCAACATCAAAATGAGTACAACAAGTTAATTATCCCTGCATCAGCATCAATTATTAGCTATCCCCCCCTGTTTTAGATTGCATACCTCCACACCCACACTTCTTCATCAAAGGATTCCACTCTTCTAGACAAACCAACCTTGTATAATCTTTTAAGCCCATGAGTTCTTGACCCTCCTTTCTTCTCTAGTCTCTTGACCCTCCTTTTCAAACTTGTAATCTCCTGAGCTTGAGAGGTCTTAGTTTTCTCCAGATCAATAACTCTATTTTGCAAGTTGGTACATAATTCCATCAATTCCTTTAGTTTCAGACTATCCTCATCACTTCGAGGTGTGTTAACTCCTGCGAGCAGTGAATCATTGGAAGTTTTAGATACATTCTCAAACCCAGTTTGAGCAATAGTATCCCCCATGGTTTCTTGGCGCCTGGGACCACTACCTGAACTAGTTCCTAAGGAACTTGGTTCATTAAGTGTTGCCTTGGATTGGGTCTTATTGATGTTACCCCTATCCTGCTCTGCATCTAAGCTAGTAGCAGTAGTGGCAGCCCTTTCCAAACTGTCATCCATCTCCTCATAGACAGCCTCATCTGCAACATTGTCTATAGGACCACTAGGCTGAGGTACCTCAGTGTCCTTTCTCTTTGGCTTCCTAGGTTTTTGTTTCTTTTGAGGTTGAGATGTTGATGGTTGAATAATGGTGGGTGTGTAATGGGGATCAGTAGGATTTGCTTAACCTTTACCCATTTCTTCTTGAGCTTGTACCATCATTGTTGGAAATAAGGGTGTTTCTCTTCCAGAAAAGCATTTCCCTACCCTTCTCATGTTTCCAAAAATCTTCTTAGTGTGAGAGGGCATAACATAGATCCCATTATGTTTTGACATCCCATCAACTTGTTTATTCAAAAACACTTGTATAAATCTTGAATAAGTTAAGATTTTTCTAGACACATTC
>BQNB010030043.1:3567-55241 GCA_026074375.1 Tanacetum coccineum
AAGTGTTGACTAATTATGGTTACTTTCGGCTATTTTTTTGGAACTTTCGAGTAAAGTTGGTATTTTGATGGGAAAATTTTGGTTTAAATCCTACTGTATCTTTGCATAAATGAATAGGCTAATATGTTAGGTCCTAGTGGCGAGTTGGATGGAACGCCAACTCTTTCGGATGGTCGAGATACGACCAAAACCGTAGAAACAAACTTAGTGTGTACCCATAACTTGTAATGCAGATAGTTAGGCTTATAACTAATTTTATTTGACTTGGAGGCTATTGGGTTTCTACATGGGTGAAGGGTAAAATATATGGGGACCATGTGGTTCTTTGGATAAATCCGTAACTATTCAGGATGAATAAGTTACGACTAGAACGGCCAAACTAATCATAAATTATGCCCAGATTTTCAAAATGAGTTTGAGACCAATATTTTCATATTAAGTGCCCCCATTTTACAATTAAAACCTGTAGGATTTAGATAAACTTAAACATGGGCTTTCGTTTTTGGTCAAAGGTAGTTATAAAATGGGAATTATGCTAAAAACGATAGAACAAGAAAATATTTTAAATAATCAGACTTGGCACATGATGGTAAAATAATAACTTCACTTAGGATATTAACACTTTGAGTATTTATCTTGTAATATCAGTAAACTAGAGTCTAACATCTTGTTTAAGGCAAAAACCGTTCGTTTATACCTATTACGGATTTTGAAATATAGGTCTATTAAGTCACATTGCAAAGGGCAGAAATGCTTATGTAATGATAATTACCTATAATTGTGTATAGTATTATGGTATGTCTTAATAAGTTCTTTTTCTTTGATATTTTATGAGCGATGCGGTGATCTCCGAAACATTAACGTGACTTTATTTTATTTCCTTTTTGATAATATTGACATTCAGTGTACTTTGTCAATTCCACTAGTTATTTTATTGTTCGACTCCGAGTCCGAACACTCTTCTTATGCTTTTGAATCGCGTATGTTGTGTTTGTAATCCATTGTTTTGAAATTTTCCAATTGATGGGAGTACGGCTTTATCTTGTCACCTCGGATCGTGCTGTCTTTTGGCACTTACCTTTGGATCATGATGGACTAACGTCTCATTACTCTTCTTGTTACTTCTTACAATTTTGAAGAATCATGCCGTCAAGTAGACACTCCTTTTTACTTATTGTAACATTGTTTTGATATTATGTTTTGTGTCGGCCATGCTTAAGTAGGATGATTTATAATCGTCTTATTGAAATGAATTGGGACGCTTCTTCATTTGAATAAGGAAATTATAAACCGCCGAACCATAAGTTTATAAATTATTACTTACAAGGATTGGGACGCCTCTTTTTGTAAGTGACAAATTATAAATGAGTGGGATTATGTGTATCCGACATAGCGTGCATTCGTTTGTACGAATCATTCTTTGGGCTATAAACTCATTTCGACTCATAATTTGTTATATGGATTTTTTTCCGAATTTGTATCGACCGCGACAAACTTGATAAGCTAATAGTAATGAACCCTTAATCGCTTCTAAGAATTGATGACTTGTTAAATTCCTCGTTTCCAATGGCTTCTTCTTCGGGCCATGTATTTTATACTTCCCTTTTAAGGATTCTCGCGACATTCAATCCATTCGCTCTTTTTCATTGAACATATTTGATGTTTTGACTTTTTCTCATTTAGTTTCCGTTGGAAACCTCGACGATGACTTATCTACATCCTCATCTCTTCACAATTTAACCGAAGACGATTTAGACGAATTGAGCATCGGGACGTCGCTCCCTAAAGGGGTAGATACTTTAACAACCCGAATTTAAGATCAATGTTTAGACTGAGCCCTATTTGTATTTTCTAATTTTTATAGAAATCATTTTTATTCTTTTTGCTCGACTTGATAAAAATCGTCAATTTTAATTATTTGCGCGCCGTGATTTAGATATTTATCCGCTTTAGCGTTTGAGAAATCGACAACTCCATATTTTAGCTTCGAAAGCTTATTTATCTTTTATTTTAATAATTTTTGACTTTTATCCGCGTTTGGTCGAAACCGCGTCAAAATAGTATTTTTACAATTTTTAATATTTTAATTAAGTGTTTTAAAACAAATATTATGGTATAAATGTTTTAGGAAAATAAAAAAAAACAAAATAAACATAACTTATAAACCAAACACCCTCTTTAATTGTTTTAGGCTCCATTAAAACTAGAAACCAAACACCCCCTTATTATATTTTACTCCTACTAAATCCTAAACCAAACACACTTTTATATTTGTATTTCCTCCAACAAAACCAAAAACCAAACACTCTTTAATATTTTTTTAATATATAAACCAAGCCCAAGTTACCTGGCCCACTCCCTCTTTGTTTTATGATATAAGCCGGATCAAACACACACACATAACACAACAGTCAAAAAAAAAATCTCACGCCTCCCCCTTCTTTCTGTGTTCGACGACAAAAACAAGAACCACCACCATTCCATTCCAAACTCAATCAAATCACTTTCAATCTACTCAAAAATCATTCCTACTTAAAACCCCATCAATCCTTTTCACTAAAAACCACCAAGCAACAAGATTTATGCCTTCTTGATTTTTACAAGATTTTAATTCTTAGGGTTTTTACCTAATTAAATGCAAGAAGATCATCAAGGGTGTAAAGTTAAGTGCTTTTGAACAACTTTGGTAAATCAAATCAAGATTTTAGGTCTTCCTTGGTCCTTGTGGTGTTCTGCCAGAAATAAAACCTGTTGTTTTCTAGTCGCTTGTTTTGAGCATTGTAAGCCTTCTATTTCCTAATTTTATCGATTTGATTTTTTATATATACTTGCATGTAGGTTGATTGTGTTTAAGAATCCATAAATAAATTGTGATAAAGTTAGTTTTTGATTTAGGAATGTTTGAGAATGATCAAATAGGTTTAGTAATAATTATAGGTTAGTTTGAATATATTGGAAGCGAATTGAAGCGAAAAATTGAAGATTTGTGATTTTGTTTGATCTTTTTGTTTTGATCATACATCATGTATTGACGTTGTGAGATATGTTATTAGGATATATTCTGGCATGCAAGGAATAATATGGTGATTTGGATAATATTGATGGGATTTATAGGTGTTTTTAGGGACTATCTTTAGACCGATAAGCAAAACCGTAGATATTCCTATTCAATTTTGGCGTGTAGACTATGAATAAATTACATAGTTGGATAGATATAGTCTTAAGCTTCATGTGGCGAATTGAATGGGTTATCAACTCCTCCATGAGGAGAAATTTGCGCGTTTTATGATTACTATCAAATCGGAAGATCGTTGAAAATGGAGTTAAACTCCAGGTTTAATACTCTAAAATGTAGGATATGGAAGATAATCTCAGTAGTATACATCTTAAACTAACTTCTCCAAGTTGATTCACTTTAATAGCTATTATGATTTGGAAAATACGTCAAAATTAGTGTTTGGTAGGAAAATTTGGGACTGCTACAGACCAGCAGTATAAATAGGTTAATTTCAGCAAACTTTTGGCCTAAGAAGGTCTGGATTCATTTTAATGGGTAGTAAAATAAGTTCAAGTATGAAGGACAGTTGGATAGAGCTAGATTTGTAAGACCCTATGATTAAGTGCTTCGAGCCTACTTTCAACGAACTAGGCCTTGTCAATTTTGAGAATGTAAAAGTGAGTCAAACCATTTGTACAAGATTAGGTGTCAAAGTTGTGTTTGCTGTCCAGAAATTCGATTGTAAAGATGCTGTGTGCAGGCGGGTCAAAACTTATTATTTTTGGATGAAATTTGAACTCGAGGTTGTCCATAATATGTGTGACCTAATTAATTTTTTTCAGATTTTTATAAAATGTTTTAACGGGTCTGCTGTAGCCAAACTTTTGCAAAGTCCAGCAGACCCTGTTTTAGAACAAGTGTCATTGATGTGTCTTTCATAATAAGATTACTTAGGCTATGGTTTATGGGTGAACTATGATAGTTAAATAACATATAAGGGTAACTTAATATGGAGGGAGATCGTCTAGTTCGAAAATTTAACATTCCTTTAAGTATGATGATCCTCTAGTTAAAAACGTCAAATTTTAGAAAATGTAAGTGTGGCATTTTTAGTGGTTCTCAATCATGGATTCTTAAGCATAGGATATTACTACATGCCGATATATATAAATATGTATCTATTTACCCGTATTACGTTACATTTTATTATAAGTGTGAATTTTAAATACGCGCCACTTATTTTTAGGTCGTGGTTGATTCGTTGGTGCTTATTCTCTTTATTTGATTCGTGTCCGACTACTTCTATTCACGGTGAGTTCATAGCCCCATCTTTTCTTCTTTAATGGTTTTCATAACTATTTTTGGGGTGAGAATACATGCTTGTTTTACTAAGCAAATTTATTGATTTCTACTACTTAAGCGTTACATAAATGTTTTTACTAAAGCTTTTACTTGCTTACTACATGACTTTTAGTACATGGTTGTTTACCACTGAATTTATTAAAGCTTGAATTGCTTACTAAATGATTTGAGATCATTGTTTATTTATTTACAAAACTGTAAGTTTTGAACATATACCAGTTTTAAATTAGACATAAGTGCTTGAAGGGTATACTTGACCCGTTATTGTGAATTATCGTAGGAGTACCTATTGCTAAAGACCCTAATATCGTGAAACGTTAACTACCTGTGATGGGTAGACGCTAGTGTAATAAATAGTACTATGGGGTGACTCCCCATCCGGGGTTTGAATCCTTTTGGAACACCCACTCTTAAATAAATATATTATTCTGGAAGTTGGTATATAGCAATAATACAAAATCATTTGGGGCAAACTATATTTTCTCGTCCAAGGGATCGGTTGTCACGAGCTCAATGCGATAATTCTGTTACTTGACACTACATTTGTTGCATTGTCGTTGGTTGATGTTTTACCTTGTGGTCCACTACTAAGCATACTTGATTTATTAAATTACTACCTGGATTTCGAAGCAATTCTTTTAAATGTTGTAACGCTACTTTTCTTACTGAAATATTACTTGATTTATTTCAATACTGTTTTTACTTAAACCTATGAATTCACCAACATTATTGTTGACGTTTTTACAAGTATTTTCTCAGGTTATATCTTGTTAGTTGGGCTTTGGGAACATTCGAGACGCGTGAATATCAACAAAACTTAAGGACTCAGTTTTCTTCACATTCAATAACTTTTTAACTTCAAATATACAAAATGATTCACGTTTGAAATCTTGTAATCTTGTTAAATTATAAATTATTAGGACCTGATTTTACTCTGAAATTTTAATCGAATGTGACATTTTATTAACGTCTCTTTTGAGGTCGTTTTCTGTAACTTGTACTTTATACTATGAAGTAGCACCCAAAAGTGGTATTCCGTTGCGCGTTGTGATTTTATGGGGGTGTTACAAATATACTGTTCTTTATATTCCGCTGCATATTTATATTATCTGTAAAACATATCCTAGATGGGCTTGATCGATTCCTAACACATCAAATTAAGTAAAAACCCCATCCAACACTCTGATACCAAACTCATAGAAATACATCACAACTTTATTCGCGACAATGTCCAAAAGGACAACATTTCTATCGAGAAAGTTGCATCCGAAGATAGTTTAGCCGACATCTTAACTAAACCATTAAATCGTAAAGAATTTAATTATTTAATATTAGGACTATGAATGATGGAACACATTCCCGAAAATGAATTAACTTTTTCCAAAAAATAACCGTAAGTGGAATTCGAATGGAGAAATAATCATTATTCAAAAGATGTTTATTCTCATTATTCCTTCCAATTACAAAGCCCGAAAAATGAACGTAAGATCGAGATTAGAATTTAAATAGATTATGGATTTATCAACAAAATGACCATAGATATTCTCTGAGTCCACATGCTTAACCAATTTTGGTTATTAAATAAAATTACAAAATCGATCATAAATACAAAAAGAATGATCATCGAATTACAACTCACACTTGTATTGACGATGTTTTGTTTCGTCTAAATATTCAAATGTGTGTGTTATTTGCCATGGTCAAAATTCACATGCTAAAAATTAACACACTCCAAGTAGGATCGACTACTTAAAAATTTCGTCAGGAACTTCACGAGTACTCCAACGTAACACTCATTACTTGGACGTCGACTCTAAAAATTCAAACTGAGAGTCCTTATAACATATATAAGCATACCTCATTGCCAAAAGGTTAACAACATCGACCAATTAATGGAAAATAAAGTTCTAGTCATTTTTTGCATGCCCACGGATAGACGAATCCAGCGTCCCTGGATTCGTCTTTGATTGGGGTAGATCCGTGTCTTAGTCGGCTCAATATACCCTACATTTAAATTATTGGACCACTTGCACCTCCTCCTCCAATAATACTCCTCCACCTAACATACTCACCACCCAAGATTGCACTTCTCGCCAAAGATCATTTCAAGACATAATTCGTATAGATCCATTCCAATATTGTCATTCACAACTATTATTGTAAGTTATTTTACCTCATTTCTTATATCCGAGTCTAGGGTTTCTAGTTTTGGACAAAATTAAAATTTGGGATATTTGTTTTGTTTATTTATCTTCACACAATTAAGATCACACTACTACAATGTATAACTATTATGCTCATCATTTATAAATATACATTGCATTTTAACCACATCTAAAAGATTTTTCAAAAAATCCCAAGTTATTTTTATAAACCATTCTCACATCTAGGACACTTAAAATGAATATATATGCATTGTTAATACAACTTAAAAACAATTTTCATCATGCATTATGATCTCTTGAATGGTTATTCGAAGTATACAAGAAATGTATATTTTTGAGATATTCAAATTAGAGATATATTAAACTAGGAGTGTAAGGTTTTACTCATATATATGAATCGAGTCGAGCAAACTGCACCTCCACATTATTTGCATATAGGCATATACATAGACATATGTCAAATACTATTCAATTGCTTTGCTTTTTAAAACTATTATCTGATTAATCTGTTTAATCATGATTGGGTCGTGACTACCAAAGATCGAAACGATATATTCCTAGAATTCATACCACTCCGACTATGCCTAGAGAACTTAGAAAAGTCTTCAAAAATCTTGAAAAATGTTTCATTCATAAAGGGTGATACGTATAATCTTCCTTTGTGTTCAAAACCGACATCATCGATCGCTTCAACACTATCAAGTTTGATTCTCTCCTGGCCCTAAACGAGCAAAATTTTCCCTTAATTCATAATGAAATGTCATCGTAAGTTTCATCTCATAAGAAATGTGTATGATTTATCACTCTCAATTTGCTTCACATTAGGAGATCAATAGTTCTTAATGAAACTAGAACGATTTGGAGAAATACTTTGAATCCCTTCTAAGGGAGATTGTATCTACTCTAATGAATGACCACTACGTTAATTCGCCCTAATTGAACCAAAAAACCGTGAGAATCAATACTACTTACTCCATTACAAAACTCTCATTCTAGAACCGGGAAACAATAAAAAGGTTTTATTCTCTTTCCGAGTACTAAACAAAATCAACATCACTCTAATCCAAATTCCCATGTCTAAATGATCACAATTTCGGAACAAATTTCTTATGAAAAAAATTATCTGCGTTGATACCTATAAGAATCGTGTGGATGCATGTACCACTTACATGCTCCATAGTCTGGAAACAAGCCAAAAATTCAATCTAGCCTATTATATGCTCCATAAAAAGGATGATATCAAGAATCGTGAAGATTATCCATTGATATTATAAGCCAGTTTACCTAACATGAATCTATGATACATTCATGTTAAACTTCCAAAACTCTTCCAAGCAAACTACCTCTTACATGACCAATAAATAGACTTTATTGAAGGAAAATGGAAAAGGTCAAATACAAAGGAAAAAAGGAAAAATCTCGATCCTCTAGACTTCTTTGGCAAGAGAGCACCAACCAAGACTTCCATTATTGCATCAAATCTTTTCTAAACAATGTCAACCTCGGATGATGTCGCCAAAAAAAACTAAGGAAAGGTTGGTTTTATCCATTGGTAGTTTATAAATTAAGAACTTATGTTGAATGTTCTAGGACTATTAACGCGCTTATGTGATGCTTGCATGCTTTAATTCTGAATGACTATGTTATTTTATGCCTTTTAGGAACCTTTATGATTTGTATTTATGATCTAGTTATTTGCATGCTATGTGGTTAAAAATTTGGCAGCCAATAAGGGTTATGATCAATTTTTACCTCTCTATGGATCGATGGATCCACCAAACCCTAAATCCGCCTTTGGTTTAGGTAGATCCATGGGTACCCAAGCGCCAAAAGTTCAAAATTTTATGATTTTTAACTTTTTCCACTCTATCTTATATTCATTCTATATGATTCTAAATGTGATTTTAAACCTTAGGATAAAACAAAACCTTCATATAATCTAAGAACCATTATACAAAATACTACACCAATTCTACTTCAAATTACCATCTTCAAACTCATTTCATCTCATCCAAACATCACATATTTAACCACTAGTTCATCATTATGACTCGCTCATCAAATACCTCTTCAACTCACTTCAAAAGAGAAAGCTATAAATTATGCTTCAAATCTCCAATTTACATTCACCTTGAATCCTCAAGTGAGGAACACACAATGAAAGAATACCTTCTCCACCTCCAAGAAAGAAATCTCTTTCACCACCTTAAACACCCTTAAAATCCACTTTAAGTAGGAGTACTTATCAAACCGTTTCATCCTCACCCAGTGAATCACCAACACCAACTCATGTGGCTCCACCACCTAAACTGAGGATCATCATCCCAATGAAGCTTGAACCTCAAGAATTTATACCACAACAAACACCACCTCATAATTCTCATGCCTCAACAATGGATAATTGGCCACTGGGTTCTTCAAATCCATCACCACCACCTTGCTTTTTGCATCCACCACTCGTATTTGAATATCTACCACCACCACAACCATTGTTTGTTAACATCAACAATTATGCACCACAACAAGATCACCTCCCAAACTTGCCACCAAATTTGGGAAACCAACAACTACCATTTTCTTTACAAAAACATCTTAGATTTTGTAAATCTAATTGATTTCCTACACCTTCACAACATGTTTTGTCAATGTTGTAGCACAACTAGACATGAAATCCACATGCTAAGTAAACATGTTAACTACATGTTTTCCTACATCCGACATCACCTTAGATCTTCATCCAACCTCGCTATACTTTCCATACAAAACATCAGATTATATGGTAAAAGGTTTATCACAAGATTTTAAATCTTATTTATATTTATTTTAGTTTATTTTTCACATTCAAGTTGTTGTTAGTTTTAGTTTATTATCATGTTTGTTTTATGTTTCTTCCCTTATAATGGAATTAACATTATTTATATTTGTGTCGTGATGATGGTAGTTGTTATGCTTATATATATGTGTGTGTTATTGTCATATATATTTGATTGTCTACTACCTTTGTTTTGTAGTGGGCCTTCATAGCTCGATTCCTTGGTGCCCCAAACAAGGGGAAGCATACACCAATGGGGAGCACTTGCAATACATCTCATTTATACTTTGCAATCGTCACACATTTTTATTACATTCGTCAAAATGTTTTGCAACCGCGCCTCCACAAAACTTTTTGCTTCGACAAAAAGAGAGAGAAGAGATGTAAACTCAACTACTAAAAACTTATTGTAGTACACTTTTAATTAATATGAGTTTATATTTTGTTATCATAAAAAAGGTTGAGATTGTTAATACAAACATTCACGTAAAAACGATATATATATTTAATGATCTTCAAGTTTTGATAATAACAAATATAATGTCATACTACATAAAAGTTTACGTAAACAAGTTATTTAGTCATAAGTTTACGTGCCGACGTCAAATCACTTAAGGTATGAATATGACATTATAAAGCATAGTTAATGATCAAAGAAAATATTTTGTTTTGCATACTAGTTTAATATTTGCATAAACACATGTAAGCTTGCTTACATCCTTACTAATCAAATGATTTTAATAAACAACTAATTAATTAATAACTAGTTATACTAGTGGATAAGACAAAATGAGATTAATTATAAATAGAAATTATCTTTCCATGTCTATTCAAATCTAGAAAATCTTTCCATTTTAATGCTAAGAAATATTTTCCTTCTAAAAACATGTACTAAATCAGATATTTAAGTACAATTAAATTATTTTGTAAAGATTTGTGGTTGATGCGTAAATTGTTTTAATTATTATTTTACCAAGTTTTAAATTTATAAAACTCGTTTACCGATACACGCACTAACGGGCAGAGAACCCGGTCGTATGTAGTGCAGTAGTTTGGTAAATCCGAGGTCGTCCCAAGAGCTAAGGTTAAATAGTTCTAATTTGATTATTGTCACGTTTGAAAATGGTTTTAAGTTGATTTTAAGAATTACGGAAAAGAAAATACAGAAAAGTAAACAAATAGAAAAATTCAGGGAGAAAGGCGTGCTAACCTAACCATTTCACTACCAATGATACGATTACATTTTCCTGTGTAATGTTCAATTATAAGTTCTATTAGTGGTTCTAATGTCGACAAACCTGAATTTTCATTTTAGGTTTATCTTATACTTACTATGCGATCCCACATTTCCCTACGATCACACGAGCAGGGCATCCAAGCTTACAGTGGTTAAATTCTAACTACACATAAGACCAATCTATAATCTAAAATGATTATTAACCCTATTTGAAAGAGTTCCCATACTTTTTAAGTATTTAATGTGACAAAGGCAATAATCTGGTTAATTCCTACACTAGGGATAGATGTCAAGCTACCCTAGTACCCCACTAATCCTAAGTTCAACATGGTAAGTCTAATATTAGGATTAACAAGATCTAAGCCACCCTCTATACTACCAAAACATTAGGATCAATGAAAGGCTAAAATGATATCTAACAGAACTATAATTGAACAGGAAATCATAATCATAACAATAGTAGATACATGGTTAGGCCTGCACTAGGAGTGCTTAGCCGCTCATGGTAATAGCAATGCAAGAATTAATGAATAAAAACATGGATTGAATCATTATAATTCTTACAGAGGATGAAATGAACGATTAAATACAATAATTCTGTAAAGTGACTTCTCCCTTAAACCTTCTGATAAAATGCTTCGAACCTTGGAGGTTTGGTTTACCCCTTAGAACTGTGCGTAGAGTGGTAGAAGTGAGTGATATTGAATGAGTCGGAGGAGGGATCTATTTATAGGCTTCGCAATGTTTACGGCGTAACCCTTATAAGATGTTTCGCCATAATCTTGCTACGTAAGCTTCCAATCTTCTAGGCATAAAATGATGTTACGGCGTAACCTTGTCACCTATGTTACGTTGTAATGATGACTCGGATAAATAATCTCTTGTAAATTTGAATGTTGCGGTGTAAAGTCAGAGAGGCTTTACGCCGTAAAGGGTGTGATGACTCATTTCTTCGTTGGAGTATGTTACGGCGTAATCCTTCAGGGTGTTACGCCGTAAACTTCCTCGGACTCTTCACTTTTGTGCATTTCATGTACAAATCCCTTGTCTTTTGCTAAAATGCTCACTTGGTCTCTGAAAACTAATAATAAACAAAAGTAACATTTTTAGGCATTTATAACATGTTTATAAGCATTTTCAAAGGGATTTTGATATCAAAATGTATTAACTATTTGATGTTATCAAATATCCTCCCACTTGACTTCTACTTGCTCTCAAGTAGAACCGTTTAGAATATATCATAAAAAGATTTTCCCAAATTTGACTTGAATAAATGAATTTATAAGTTACTTATGCTAGAAAACATCAGAGCCGAACACCTCACGAAAAGGGGATCAAAAACACTAAACTCTTGTTACTAATCTAAGTGTTCAATTTTGGGGTGATCACTCAATTGCACGGACATAGTATGTGTTCTATCATAAGCTTGGAAAGTACGCAAGTCTCCACCAACTAGAATTAGGGTCTAAATAGTCTCCAAGGCAACATGGGTGATATTTGGTTTATTGGGTGATATAAAAGGGTTAGGATAGACATGGGATACACTTTTAATGGTTGTTAAGATAAAAACACGAAACAAATAGTCTAAAGTAATCTAAGGCTGTCATAACTAGCTACTGTCCATCCAAGGTCTAAGAGTCTGAGTTTGAAAACTTGATCTTCGATAATGGGCTACTAGCTCCATTCTTCATATTTGTTGAGATGGCTTGGTGCAATAATGGGCTACTAGCTCCATAACTTTTAACTTAATTTGCACCATCTTTACAAGATGTACATGCCAAGTTCTAAAGTCTACAATACTACCGGCACTCTCATGTTTTTAGTGGATTTTATGTATAATAAATGAAAACAGAATATTAGGCTTAATCTCACCAAATTAATTACAGGATAATAATGTGCTCGGCAAAGATTTATTCTAGTTTAGTAAGAAAAACATGTCAAAAAGTTTTAAATTGGCACCATTTTTCAAAGAAAACTAGGAAATCGAAGGCAAATATAGGTCAAGTGGTAATTCTACTCCCATCCCCCCACTTGGTTTGTATAATGTCCCTATTGTACAATTAAGGAAATGAAATAATGAAATAAAAGTAGAATTATAACAAAAGACTCCCCTAAGCGTTGCTCTCTTCTCCGAGTGATAATTGCAAGAGTTGACTTCTTGCAAAGTGTCTATAAAACAACCTTGTTTCCCCTGAAATCACTAGACAACAAAGAGCATTAAATGTTCATGGATAAATATACACTACAATCTAACTCACTTTCATAGGAATCACGGTTGCATTTAGCATACGTAACAAGCCTTTTAAACCACTTGGTGCCCCAAGTGGACGAGTGAAGTCTCGTAAGGGTTTTCAGGGAACATACCAACAAAGTTCATTTACTTATACACGGTTTTTGAAAAGGTTTCAAACTTATTTTAATTTTGCAGAAAGAGTGTTACGTCGTAACCATTGGATTGGTTACGGTGTAAACATGTGGTTTTAAAAATTTGAAATTTTGAACAAAAAGGTTATGACGTAACTTCTCCGGGTTTTACACCGTAATGACATCTGTTACTGCGTAACCTTTGTGGTTACGCCTATACAAAACCTTTCTACCACACGAACACGAGTCGAGGAGACCTCGAATTCCATTTCTTTATAGACAAAACCTGCAAAATAAAGTGAGAAACCAACAAAAATCAACTAATATGTAGAAAATAAAAGACGGGTTGTCTCCTGACAAGAACTTTTATTTATTACCGAGTCTTTAAGTTAGACTTAAGACGTATACTACGTCTGTCTGTGGATCCTTCTTCCACTGTCCACTTCATTACGGATCATATCCCTGAATCTTGACCCATTTTCTCTTCCCATAGGCAAGGCATCCATCAATTCTTTAGTAACACAGATGAAACTTTGGCCAGTGTCAAACGAGTATCTTTTTTACTTTGAAAGTTTCTACGTGAACCATTAGCGGTTCGTACTCTTCTGTGTTGATTCTAGGTTTTCGCCTTTCATCCTCTTTTGATTTTTGATCATGCCACCAATAGGTATTATCCCCTTGTACTTTCCTACAATTTCCCATATATCATCTAGCATATGTCCTTTCTTTCCTATTCCTAATTCATATTCGTCTGCTAACTAGTCAATTTCTAGATCGAACATCCACTTATAGTCGTCAAAACTCCTTTCTCGCGGGTCTTTCACTATATCTTCTTGAAAAAAATAAATTAGCCATGTTTTGAGTAGGGTTTTCTTCACTGGTTCACTTACGTTTGTGTGTCCTACCTTTGTCAATAGCCAATCCTTGAAAGGGTAGTCCTTGGGTCTAGGATTGATATTCTCTTGGACCTTAGTATACCTTGAAGTGGGAGTGTTTGGATTGTTGATACACCATTCTTCAGATCTCTCATCCTAAATCAATCATTTCTCTTGGTTTTCTCCGTATTTAACTAACATGAATTCAGGAAATGATAAACCGGCCCCATTTATTTTCTTTCTATCATCATAGTAACAGTACCATTTTTTAAGATCTCCTTCTTTAGTCATTTCATACATCTCATGGCCTCCATTACATTCTTTTATGTTTGGGTCACATGTCGGCCAAAATTTGAGTGCGCCTTCCAGAATTTATTTAACCGGTTTACAAAAGTGCGTGCTAGGGAGTTTTATATCAAATTCAAGTTTTCTTGGCTTCTTACGACTTCGTCCTTGCTCTTGATTACAATAATTATGCACGTCGTTGGTTTCCTCAACCCTAGATGATGTGTCAGAGGGAGTATTAGAGGTCGCGTTTATCATATAAATCTCTCCTATGGGGGTTGTGAAATTATGAATCTTTTTGTCCATATCGAAGGTGTTATCCCATGAGTTTAATCCATACACAACATAAGCAATACCAAATAAGCACAATAAGCCAAAAATAATAAAAAGAAAAGAGAGAATGGAAATGGTAGAATATTAGATTAAGAGAGAGAGATGGAGGATCTTTTACACATGTGAAAGCACACACACAAATGACCAACACCCTCTCCATGTGTGGAGAGGGTCCTTTTATACCCTTAGCCTTCTAGTTAGCACATTGGCTTTCTAAATGGGCCAGGCTTGGCTTAACTTAGGCTTTGAGCCCTAAACACGGAAAAGATTAGATTACAATCCAAGCCCATTAATACCCGACTAGCCTATTACATTACAAGACCTAGTTTGACTTAATAAGACTGATAACATTCTTGTTTGACTTAATATAATTAAGGCTAACAATCTCCCCCAATGCTGAGGACTTCTTTGATCTCCCCAATGTTGACGTTCTTGATGGAGGTTATCTTGATTTGACTTTATCTTCCCCAATGTTGAAGATATGACGTTTGAGCTTTGCCTTCTTTGGTCTTGTCTTGGTCTTTTCTTGTTTGTAATGGCTTTGTTTATTCATGCTTCGTGATCTTGATCTTGAGCCTTTATCTTTTGACTTTGAGTTCTTGAGATCTTTAATCTTGCATCGTCTCCTTGACTTGAATCATCTTGATTTGACTTTCTTGATCATCTTGTGCTCTTGACTAACATGCTTATACTTGTTACATTCTTGTTTGACTTATATGATCATAGGTCTAACAATCTTCCCTAATAGACGATTCTTTATTTGACTTTGAGGATCTTTGATGGTGAGGAAGTTTAGAATCAATGGTCTTGTTGTTGAATGATTGACTTTGAATGCATGAGCATGAGCATGTGGTTTATAAATCCGACTTCGCTGGTACATGATTGCAACACCGACGTTTGAATCTGCATTTAAAAGGTTAGTAATAAACAACAGATATGGACGAAAGTGTCTTTGTCACTTCGTCGAATACGGTTGCAATAACCCCGATTCCCCGTTAATCAGTATAAATACTGCCTATGATCAGATAGAATTCATATGAATCTTCTTGACAGGGTTTCGCAGTTGTACTAGCCGTTCTCGTTACCGGAGCATCTCAAAGCAGACAACACGATAAGAGTGAATCAGATAGTTACTATCTTTCTAATTAAGTCGTCAATTCATATACTGGACCAAATCAATATCCAGTTGTCACAAGTTCAATTCATATAGAATCTTGTAAGTCACCTACCAAGAGCTTGTTTGATGTTGGCTCAAGTAGGATTTTCATCTTCACTGTGAATACTTAAGTATCACTCGGATGTTCTGGCAAGATCTCAAGGATAATGTGTAGGACTCTTTGTTACAACTTGTGAACTTTATGATGTTCAACAAGTGTATTTGACATTGTGTCCTAATAAGATTTTTAATTTGATCTCTTCTGGCTCTAGACTCAATTTTTGCACTTTGGTTTTAGTAATCGGAGGCTGGAGCAGACTGCCACCTATTCAATATCAACAATCTCGGAGTGAGATGTCAATAGATAACGTGTGTATCTCTGTGAAAAATAAGACAAGTTTCTTTTGAGAGAATATCAAATGGCTAGGAAGGGTTGTGCATTACATCACTAGGTCCATGACGTCTTTCTTCAATATTAACAATCATCTTTGTGATTTTGATAGATTATGTATTGACCCGGTATCTACCTAAGGTGTTTGGAGGGCTGCTTTGTTTTCATCCTTTATCCATACATTTCTTTTTAATTCTTCAATCCCTTCAATGCTTACCAAGACGTCATTACTAACACCTTGTTGTAATTGTTCCAGTGTTAGCTCAATCTTAGTCGGCATTTTTCCCTTATTCTCATTCATTTCCAATCATACATAGGACTTTCTTATTCTATCTACTAGAATGGGTCCGCAAGATCCCTTCTGGTTTGGTTGGATCGTTGGACTTTACCTATCCTTAACCTCATTTGACTTCATCGAACATCATGATGGATAATTTGGTTTGGATATAGAGATCGACAATAAAAACCATTTTTGACATGTTATCTTCAAATTCTTCCCACTACACATGTGCTCGAGATTCAAAATTATTAGCACATGATGGAAAGAGTTGCACTTAGAGTCCTTAAAGATTCACATATTTCTATATTCATATTTTATATCTCACATTTTCTTCTTTTATTTTTTAAATAATAAAACACTTAGTATATTAATAATACCAATGATTTAAAAAATTTAAGAAATGAAAAGTTCATGGGTCGGTATTCTTGAAGAGACGAAAGACCCCTATGTGGCCCGACGTTTGTTCAGCTCGGGTGAGGTCCACCAGAGTAGCAAATGAGGCGGAAAGAGAAGAGGAAAAGAAAAAGGTCGAACGAAGGGTAAAATTATACCACGATATTTGCGTGAATTCATTTTCTAATAGCTCCCCTTCAACATAGTATGTGGGATACCATTAATTTTTAAAACTTGACATTACAAGAAAAAAATGATATGACACCACAAATATGTTGACGGCGGAGTGAAATGCCTTAGTGAATAATGTATATTATTAATTGACATTATAAGTTCCACATTTTAATTTCACGAAATGTATTTGGATACATAAAATTGACATTTATAAGATGTACCCAACGCATTAAAAGTCTTTGGTGTTAAAAGCTCCCCCTCAGAAATTGATCCACATAAAACGACATTGATAGTACCACACTTTTTAAACATAATTGAGGAAGGGAGTGTTGAACACACAATTTTAACAAATACTAATTTTTATGGAAAGATACCACAAATTATATTGTGGACAATTTGACATTGAAAAGTCCTTTTTGGAAAATTGTGTTCAACGATTTATAAAAAAAACCATGATAGAAGACTTCTTTTCTATTTAAAGAGTAAGCGCACAGAAACGTACACTTCCCTTTTACATTCGGGTCCGAGTTATGCACTGAAATGTACATAAGTCATTATGAGAAAGTTTAGAATTGACATGTTTTGAAAGCATTTAAAACTCTTGTTCGAACTGCATTTACACGCCCGTGTCGATGTTAATCAACATTTCTAGGTGCGTAAATGTTATCGATTCCAAGAGACATGTCGAGAAGATTCTTTTTGGAATTTTTTGAAATTTTTTGATTTTATATTTTATTTTTCTAGATTATATATTTTTGTATTTTGTTTTTCAAAAATATTTATAAATCAAAAGAAAGAGAAAAATAAAAATATTTACAAGTCGAAGTTTCCATCAGCAGTGACAATTGTTGCTAGAGTTGAAGTAGATGAAGTTAAATATGGTTGTTGTTGTTGACGTTTTTTGGATGCATCAGCAGTAGTAACAGCAAAAGACTTTGAAACAACTTGATTTTCTCCATTTGAAATATTCGTCGAACAAATGACCGAATAGACTTTCCAACTCTGTCATTGACATCATAACTATCATATTTGCTGTAGGAACTTTTGTTGACATTGTGATGCGAGGCTTGAACCGTGTTGTTCAAACATCATTTGACATTAAGGTTCGAGGCTTGATCTGTTGTGATCAAACATCATTCTTTTGATCAGTTGTGGATCCCTTGAAACACTGGTTTCTGAGATATCATTCTTTTCAGCAACCATACTCTGAGATTTTCCTTCTTGACATTATATGATGTACCCGCACTTAAATCAATACTTTGTTTCTTCTGAACATTGTTTGATGTACCTGCACTTAAATCCAGAGTTTGTTTGCATTCATGAAATTTAGAGATTTCTACATTGGAATCATGTGGGGGTTCACTGTCAACCTTGCCCGTGCAAGAGTCTAATGACTTTCCTATAGGAATCCACCTAAGACTAACAGTATCGAAAATTCTACTCGTGGGTTTCCACCTAAGACAAGATCTAGGAGATATTTTCTCATACACAGCAGAAGACTTGTTAGGAGAAAACTTGTGTCCTGTAAAGATCTGCCTACCAGGTTTTTGAATATGACTCTTCTGGTCTACAGGTTTGTTACTGTTTCTAGTCTTATGAGATTTAACCTTACGTGAATTCACTTCCTTTAGGAGTTTGTTTATACAAGCATCATGATTTGCATTAAAGACACATTTATGACATGTAGAACAGACAAAGTGTTTGGAATCTGAAAAAGGACTAGAATTCCTAGAGTGATCTACTAGTGGCACAACATTTGACGTTACACAACTACTCTTAGAAACAGGAAAACTCCAAGTTATTTGATTGTTGCTTCTAGGTTTTTGTTTGTGATCATTAGTAGTGTGTTGTAGCCTAGTAGAATGCATCACACTAGATTTTGAATTCCTATCTTTTTCTTGTGTCTTTTTCTTAATTTCTTCTAAATAGTAATTATGAACCATGTCATTTGAACTAAATCTTGGCATGTTCTTAGAACTATTCCTAGATTCGCTAGATGCAATCACGTGATCAGGTTTTGCAAAAGCAGATTCTCTTCCTTTAGGAAAATAATGTTGAGTGACTGGTTTTGACAAATTGTTATTCACATCAACTTGGGAGGCAAACCGTGGTTTTGAAATTTTGGGTCGTTCAGATTTAAACGCAGTCGGTTATCTCACAACTAGTTGTTTTCTGAGTGGTTGTAAAACTGGTTTCCCCAAGACTGATGGTCTTGCAAACTTAGTATCTACACTCTTCCCTTTTAACCTTCTTAATTTGTTTTTTCAAAGCAGCAATTGCAAACACCTTTTCTTGAATCTGAGCTTTAAAATCAACATTTTTAATAGACTTATTGTTCAGTTGGACAAATAGAGAATCAGTATGGTCTTTCGTCTGAACTCATATCTTTTTTGATAGAATCATAAAGCTCTTTGTAAGTCTGTTTTAAATGCTCATTTTTTTTTATGTAACCGCTCATTTTCTGTAAATAATTTCGCCACACTATGTTCCAATTCGATGTTTATTATTTCAATTTCATCTATGTCACGTTTAATCTTGGCTTCATTACTTTGTTCTTTCAAAAATTGACCATGTTGCCCGGATTTTACAGATTGATTTTGATATTTAAGTTCAAGAGCAATACAATGTGCTTCCATTCTTGAAAAATCTTTTTGAAATTAGGCAACGGTCTTTTTGAGTAAAATATATTCAGACTTGAGAGATTTTTTTCAGTTGTCTGGTTATCAGGTGATGAATCAAGCAAAGGACTTATAACTTGACATTCTTCAGTATACTGGTCAACCCTACCTTCATTAATGATTTCAGGTTGCTCAATATGTTGTTGTCCTGTAGCAAAGATATTACATTCAACAGCCAATTATACCTCAGCCATTGGCTCTTCATCATATATGGGTCTGATATCTGTATCATCGACATCTGTATTTATCTTGCACTTCTGATTCTGTCCTACTGCTTTCCGTGAAAACCAGATCAGCATCCAATGCTTTACCCATATCAATCTTAGTCTCTTGTTTCTGCATCTGTCTTTTATTCACCCTTCTTCCAAACTGTCTTTGATGATGTGTTCTTTCAGCAACAGACTTCATAACATCACCCATGTTTTGGAGTAGTGTATCTCTGAAGTGTTTAACCTCGATTACAGTGTATTCAACAAAGTACTTGTCTGTCATTTGACTGTCATAATCCAAAGTAAATTGTGAATCGATGAACTTCTGAAACTGGTTGTTTACCACCCAAAAGGCTGCCATGGATTCATCTTCTTGAAATTCGTCTTTGTCAAGGTGCTTTTGTAGTTGATCTACGTTGAGAAGCATCGTACTTGTGAAAGTATCATTATCTTGACCAAAGAGTGACATGAATGCCCGTTTGAATCCATGTTCGATACGAGTGCCTTTTAAGTCTTCTTTAGAAAGAACCTGAAGGTGTGAATGAAGAGAACAAAAATATGCCATACATCTCTCTTTTGCTTTTGACATTTTATATTTTATTGCTTGCACATTTTTTGTTTCCGAACACGAAGAAATTGTATCTTTCGTTTCCATTTGATATAATTTGTTGTGAAATGAATTACGAATATTAAGTAGATAAAGTGATTTGTTATTCGGGAAAAAAATCGTTATTGACATTAAGGTACTTGAGCTTAATGAACGATTATTAAAAAACTTAAAGTAAGGGCTAACGGTGAAATTAATTAAAACTAAAGGACTAAATGACTAAATCAAAATAAGTAAAAAAATTGAAAAATAAAGAACCAAAAGTGAAAATGTTTGAAGAGTAAAGGTTATTAATGAAAAAGTTATAAAACTAAGATAGGAAGTGTAAAAGTGTTTAAAACCTAAGGTTTAAATTAAAGATATTGTAAAACTTAGGATTAAAATTGAAACTTGTTTTAAAAGAAAAGGACTAAAAGTAAAAACTGAATAATAATAAAAAAACTAGTTGGACCTTTCTTTTTGAACCCTACCAAAACTACTTTGAACCTATCTAATTCTTACTTGAACCTTTCTAACATGCATGAACCTTTAGGAATTAAATGAACTGTTTCAAAAATGTGGTTAACAAATTTCTTTATGTATGCATGGGAGTATATTTTGAAACATTTTGGTCTTCTTCTTCCTTTTGTAACACGTTTTAGGATTTTTTTTTCTTTTGTTCTTCGTTTTTGAGCTTGTTAAGTGATTATTAAACAAAAGTAAATATGCTATGGTGATCTATGAAGGATCGCGATCTTAACGAGTATAGTTTTAAGACCCGCGAACATCGAATTCGAAACCCGAAAAAAATGAAACAAAGACTCAAACCGCTAGAAGAACATGTTTATTAAACCGCTACTTGCTCTTGGATCAAACCGCTACTCTTAAACATATCAAACCGCTGTATGAATTAATGACAAACCGCTGCCTTGAAATATATTTGCGAGAGTTTTGTTTAGATTAACCAAGAAAAGACTTCAAACCGCCACCTGTATTACAACCCGCTGCCAGGTATAAACTATCAAACCGCTATGAGATATTGCCAAACCGCTAGTTGTACTAGTCCTTTGTTTTCTTTCACAAATTCGACAAACAAACAAAAACAAGTAATTTCTTGTCAAAACCTTGTACAAACCGCTATCTAGAGCATAAAACTATGAAAATAAGCTATAATGGCCACGAAAATAAGCTTAACCACTTAAATAAGCCACAAACATCCAAAGATATAAGCTAGGAATACAAACTAAAGACTATTTCTTGAATAAATCCATAAAGTACGAGTCTTTGAGGTTATTTAAGAGCAAAAACATGAAAGATGTAAGAACCAATAAGCTTAAAGTTTCATTTACTCAACGAATAAGCCAAAAGTAATTATGCCTTGAGCTTATATAAACTAATAAACCACGAACTAAGCTTAGAAGATGTAGAAGATTAGAACTAGAAGCTTTTTAAGCCAACTGAGCTAAAAACCAAGTAAATCATAGGCTTATAACTCAAAATAATCTACGAAAAAAGCTAACAAATAAGCTGCAAGATTTTTGGCAATGAAAGTTTTGAAGATAAGCTTCGTGTAATAAGCTTTGAATAAGCTTTAAGATAAGTTTTACGTTGTAATAGCTTTTATGTTGAATAAGCTTTAAGAAGCTCAGAAAATGACTGATTTTGAATGTGTAGAATTTTGTTTATTAACTATAGGAGAGACCGCTAATAGCTTCAAAGAGTACACAAAAATTAAGACAAATAAGCTATGAAACGTTTTTTATGAGAGGGAACTAAATCCGATAGCGCGAAAAAGACTTAGTACGGTGAGAGTTAACACAATAAAGTGAGTAATCGCCAACGTCCACTCAAATTTTCAGATACAAGTCGTGCATGTAGCCTTGAGAGAGGAGTAATAGAATTATCCAAAACATAGTCCCGCCAATTAAAATTCAGCCCATCTTTTGTATATGTTAAGGAGAATAGTCTAGACTCGCAATAAAGAACACTTAACTCCATTTATATACTTTGTTGGTAGGAGAAACTTGAGAAGATGAGTAAACTACAGAAAGAAAGAATCGATAGAAAAAAGAATAAACCGACTCAAATGACGCATGTTGGAACTATAGGGATTGTAGAACATTACTTCGCTACCACACGAAATGCATTATCTAACCCCATAGGCTCTTGATACCACATGTTATCCCATGAGTTTAATCCATACACAACATAAGCAATACCAAATAAGCACAATAAGCCAAAAATAATAAGAAGAAAAGAGAGAATGGAAATGGTAGAATATTAGATTAAGAGAGAGAGATGGAGGATCTTTTACATATGTGAAAGCACACACACAAATGACCAACACCCTCTCCATGTGTGGAGAGGGTTCTTTTATACCCTTAGCCTTCTAGTTGGCACATGGGCTTTCTAAATGGGACGGGCTTGGCTTAACTTGGGCTTTGAGCCCTAAACACGGACAAGATTAGTAATCCAAGCCCGTTAATACCCGACTAGCCAATTACATTACAAGACCTAGTTTGACTTAATAAGACCGATAACATTCTTGTTTGACGTAATATAATTAAGGCTAACAGAAGGTAACTTTTTCACCTTCAATTCCTAAGGAGATTTCTTTATTAAAGACATCAATTTCGGCATAAATGGTTGCTAGAAATGGCCTCCCAAGAATCATGGTTTCATTACGTGTGTTTAACGTATCCATAAACACAAAATCTGATGGTAATAAAAATTCGTTGATCTTGACAGGGACGTTCTCAACTATTCCGGTGGGAGATCGTTTTGTCATAGCTGCCATTTCGACGAGCATGTTAGTCTTCTTAAGTCGAGCTAGTTTTAGGTGTTCAAAAATGGACTTGGTTATGACATTAACGCTGACGCCTAAATCTGAAATAGTATAAAAATTTAAACTTCCAATAGTGCAAGGAAGGGTAAAATTCCCATGGTTTAACTCTTTCGGTGGTAATTAACATGGTAGAACTTTTGAAGACACGTCGTTTGTTTGGGTAATTTGACTGCATTTGTTAGAGGCAATTGATATCTCATGTCGTCCATTATCGAGGGATGTCTTTTCGTCTGCGTATACTGCTTTGCATTGGTCAAGAGATGAATTGTTTATTTCCTTTGTAGCTTTTGTGTGAAACTCCTTTGTTAGCTGCTCAATCTGAGTCTCTAAATTTTTGAGAGAAGCACTTTGGTTTCGAGTATTAATTTCAGCATTCTATTCTTCTTTTTCGGCTCTTTTTCGCGTTAATTCCTCCATGTATTTGTTCATAATCTCTTCCAAGCTTGGTTTCTTTTCTCCAAATGGTGGCCGATTGTCCATGCGTATGTAGTATCCAGGTGGGCCTACACAGTACTTAGCTCCATTACTAAAAAGGTGAAGGTCGTCCGAACTCGCCATATTTAGTCTCCTCGATGCGATTTACTTCCTCCTTGAGAGGGCAGTCTTTGTCAAGATGAGTACCTTCGTAGTTTTGGCATCTTACTTGAATAGCGTTAACATTCTCTTTTAGTTTCTTTATGTCTCGTCCTAGGTTTTCTAGTTTGTTTACAATAGCAGCGATCCCTTCAGAACTACTACTACTTTCTATATTTTTGTTGGATGACCCATCGTGCCACTTTTAGGAGTGGTCGGCCATAGTCTAAATTGCCGTTAATGCTTGAACATGTGTCATGCCAAGAATCGGCCCTTGTGAGTCAAGCAATTGGCGGTTCATGGCCCCTAAACCGTTATAGAAGATGTTTACCTTTTGATGGTTATTGATGTCATGAGTGGGGCATTTATATAATAGGTCATTATACCGCTCCCAAGCTTGGTATAATTTCTCGTCTCCTTCCTGCTTGAAGTTACAGATTTCTTCAAGCTACTTGGCGGTTTTTGATAGTGGACAGTACCTTTGGGTAAAGGCTTTCTTAAGGAGATCCTAGGAATCGACGATTCCTGGTGGAAGTCTGTCCACCCATCTCTTAATGGCTCTAGTCAAAGTAATGGGGAAGACACACAACATGACTGCATCGTGTGATACGCCGGGTATGTTGAATAAGCTGACGATGTCTAAAACTCGCTCCACATGCTTATGGGCATCGTCGTTCTTGTTTTCGGAAAAGGTGTCCTCCCTTAATTCCCGCATGAATTGACTTTTTATTTCAAAATTCACATTGCCTCCAGTTTCTGGTTTAACCACGCCGGTGCCTGGTTTCCTCGAGTCAATGCTAGATATTGTTCCATAGTGAGGTTATCGATTTCCCTCTCAGCCATTATGAATAACGAAATGCTTAGTAATAAGAAATCAAATTAAAACTAATTTTAGCTCCCCGGCAGCGACGCCAAAAACTTAATGCGTAAATTGTTTTAATTAATATTTTAAAACTAAGAAATCAAATTAAAACTAATTTTAGCTCCCCGGCTGCGGCACCAAAAACTTGATGCGTAATTTTTTTTATTAATATTTTACCAAGTTTTAAATTTATAAAACTTGTTTACCGATACACACACTAACGGGCAGAGAACCTGATCGTATGTAGTGCAGTGGTTTGGTAAATCCGAGGTCATCCCAAGAGCTAAGGTTAAATAGTTCTAATTTGATTATTGTCACGTTTGAAAATGGTTTTGAGTTGATTTTAAGAATTACAGAAAAGTAAATACAAAAAAGTAAACAGATAGAAGAATTCAGGGAGAAAGGCGTGCTAACCTAACCTAACCATTTCACTACCAATGATACGATTACATTTTCCTGTGCAATGTTCAATTATAAGTTCTATTAGTGGTTCTAATATCGACAAACCCGAATTTTCATTTGAGGTTTGTCCTATACCTACTCTGCCATCCCACATTTCCCTACGATCACAAGAGCAAGGCATCTAAGTTTGTAGTGGTTAAATTCCAACTACCCTTAAGACCAATCTATAATCTAAACCAATTATTATCCCTCTCTAAAAGAGTTCCTATGCTTTTTAAGTATTTAATGTGACAAAGGTGGTAATCTGGTTAATTCCTAAACTAGGGATAGATGTCAAGCTACACTAGTACCCCACTAATCCTAAGTTCAACATGGTAAGTCTAATATCATGATTAACAAGATCTAAGCCATCTTTAATACTACCAAAACATGAGGATCAATGAAAGGCTATAAGGATATCTAACAGAACCATAATTGAACAAGAAATAATAATCATAACAATAGTAGATACATGGTTAGGCCATTACTAGGAGTACTTAGCCGCTCATGGTAACAGTAATGCAAGAATTAATTAATAAAAACATGGATTGAATCATCATAATTCTTACAGAGGATGAAATGAACGATTAAATACAATAATTGTGTAAAGTGACTTCTCCCTTGGACCTTCTGATAAAATGCTTTGAACCTTTGGGGTTTGGTTCACCCCTTAGAACTGTGAGTAGAGTGGTGGAAGTGAGTGATGCTGAATGAGCCAGAGGAGGGCTCTATTTATAGGCTTTGCAATGTTTACGATGTAATCCTTGTGAGATGTTACGCCATAATCTTGCTACGTAAGCTTCTAATCTTCTAGGCAAAAAATGATGTTACGGCGTAAGCTTGTCGCCTATGTTACGCCGTAATGCTGACTCAGATAAATCATCTCTTGTAAATTTGAATGTTGCGGCATGAAGTAGGAGAGGCTTTACGCCATAAAGGGTGTGATGACTCATTTCTTCGTTGGAGTATGTTACGGCGTAATCCTTTGGGTGTGTTACACCGTAAACTGCCTCGGACTCTTCACTTTTATGCATTTCATGTCCAAATCCCTTGTCTTTTGCTAAAATGCTCACTTGGCCCCTGAAAACTAATAATAAACAATCAAGTAACATTTTCAGGCATTTATAACATGTTTATAAGCATTTTCAAAGGGATTTTGATATCAAAATGTATTAACTATTTGATGTTATCAGTGGTTAACTACTAAAAGACAAAAAAATCAGCTAATTACCACTAACGGATCCACCAAATAGGTAGACTGATCCAGGGTATGGTGGATCCGTCGATCCGTGGAGCTGATAAATTTGAATCCGAATTTTTGCATATAAATAAGACCAAATGTTTTCACTTAAACTCACTCTTTCCAAACCTTTTTCTTGCATATTTATTTTCTTTTTTTCTCAAACATTCTTTGATCATTATACTTGTTTTATAATCCATTACAAGTGATCTAATCATTAAACTCTTTAGTGAAGAACAAAAGAAGATATTCAAGGTTCAAGTGTTATTAGTTTAGTAGTGTCATCACATTTGTGATATTTATGCACCATTATCTATTTGTCTTGTGTGATCATATTTGTATGATTGGTTAGTATTTTAGGTCTTAAAATATGTAGTGTGTTAGATTGCTCTATGTCGAAGTAGAAATCGGTATTTAGCTTAGTACCGAAAAAAGTGTAAGAAACGGTGTACGGTTTCTCCGCCAAAAAGAACATGTTGACATGGTGAAGAGAATTCTCGAGTTGGGTACTCAGGGAGTGGAGTAGGGCGAAGGGGAGCTTCGTAGCCGAACCACTATAAATCATCGTGTCTTTGGTTTGATCTTTCCTCTCTATACTTACTTACTTATTGAATTTATTTATTTACTTATTGCATCGCTATCATATACACATTTGTATATCTCTTAAATTCACATAAGTAAATAATCTAGTTTTAATTTTTAAAACGGTAAAAACTATTCAACCCCCCTCTAGTTTCCATATTTTACTAACAATAACCTTTTAAATATTAGGCAATAGCCACTGGATGTGTTGTTGTGGGAAAACTTTTGAAGGTTGTATGTGACCAAGGATAGTATTATATGACATATACTGTTTGCAAGAAACTTCTCAAAATATTTGCAAATACGGATACTGGGAGGAATTATTATGCAAGTTATGGTACACAAACCAAACTTTATCCGAGGTATGAAAAAGCCTAATCAAGGAAACATTAATATTAAAACGATGCTAACAATATAAATCGTTTATTTATTGTATAGGATCAAAGTTCAAATACATGTTTAAGTTGACACATGCTCGGCTTCTCTAAGTTTGCTCTAGCAAGATGTTTGTAAACTTATTGGAAAGACACAAGCATATCTTATGTAAAAAAATTGACAAAGTAATACAATCGTACAAAAAAGTATTATAACTTTGATTTTCTTCAAATCATAATTAACGTTTAACATGTTTATGCATTAAAAGAGGATGGAACAGTCACTACATATCCAGATGATTTTGATATCATGGTTGGGAAAGTATGTGCATTCAAGCTATAGATTTCTAGTTACTAGTTGAATAATAAATACCACATATTCACCGTTAACAAAGTAACTGATGATAAAGATGTGATAAAAATAAAGAATCAACCCAGCCAACAAGCAAAAGAGGTATTTAATATCTAATTTCAAAATCATATTAAATTTTACGATAAATTGAAATTCATTCAGGTTCATTAGGAGGTTTGCTTAGAAGATACGTCAGCATCAGTTAGCGGTAAGCGTAAGAACAAAGGCTTCCAAAAGCGTGGTGAAATAAAATTAACGAATACTGATCAAGATGACGGTTAATCTAGAAGCTCATTTGAAAATTGTTTTATTCAAGCAATGTTGTTTATTTTGTGTTATAAATGAGTTGGTTGTTTGGTTGTTGATGGCTTTTGGTTGCTTATTAACAATAGGTTGCTGATGAATGTTTATAATAATTTTTATTGAAAAATAATAATTTTGTTTCCATTTTTAATCAATTGGTTTTCTTGCTTGTGTGCTATATTTTCCATAGTACTAAAGTATTGGTGAGATTGGTTTGTGTTATCATTAAGTTGATTGTTTGGTTGTTGATGAATTTGGATTACCTATGACCAATGTGTCGCTGATTGATATTCATAACAAATTTTATTGGCAATTAAAGGTTTTTAATCATTTTTGATATATTAGGTTATTTAATTTTGTGTTACATTTATGACCGGTTTGTGTAATCAATAAGTTGGTATTTGGTTGTTGATTTCTTTGTGTTGCTAATGAACAAATTTTATTAATTAAATTTTATTTGTTATGTTCATCTTTATGAACTCAGATATCATTCATTTTTTCATTAAATTATAAATTTAATACTTATGATGTAAAGATGTCCGCAGGTTTGCCTCGCGCAATCAAAAGTTGATGATGCTACCGTAATTCACATTAGTAAAGGTGATGAGATGGCCGTATGATTTGTGTTGACCTTGACTTTCGGGTCTTTGATAATAGTTCTGAAAAGATAAAGAAAGATTGTTAGAGAAGTCATGTGCCTGAGCCACGGGGAACCCCCTTTGACAATCAAGTTAGTTTTGATCATATAGCAATATATTCATAAGTGTACTTAGACACTCTTAATAATAAGAATGATTAAATACTCTTGATATGAATACAAAGCTAGATATTGGAGATGAAGAATATTAAGAGGAACTGTTTGTGTTTTGATATTATGATCCATCTCCTATTTATAGAACATAACTTGATGTATGGATAGATTTGCTGGAACCGAGTAAATTTCATATTTTGCAGGGTTTACTTGGAGGTGAGTTACATATGCAACTTGCATATGCAAGTTGCTCATTTCGGATAGGAATGGAAGCTTAGATTCATGCACTTTACTTCGACAATCAAGTCAGTTTTGATCATATAGAAATATATTCATAAGTGTACTTTGAAACATAATATAAGTAAGATACAACATGATTTAGCATATCAAGCCTCCTAGTCAATTGTACAATGTGGTATTATTCGAAGTCGTGCAAAATTGTTGTCGTGCGTAACTGATTTACTTTTTAAGAGAATTGTTCTATTATAACGCGATATGATTTCCACATATTTGTATCGGGCATGGCACTTCCATTATTATCAATTTATAGGTTTTTAATCCCTTTATCGCCTGATGATTTGGTGGTCCGAACATTTCCGCTTTGTGTATTTAGCTATTTTTAGATGTGCATCCCTTTAATGTTGGGGGAAAATTATCGAAGATGTTATGTCACATTTGTGTGTTGATGTTTCACTTCTCAAGAGTGGATGCTCCTTTTTAAACGACGGGGTTTCGTTTCTTTGGAGCAATTGTTGAAGTAAAATCTTGTTCACCGGCTTCCGGATATGATGGAGCTCCTTCAGCCGTTGACCCAACTAGATTACTCTTGAGTATGGATTATTCCTTCCTTGCAGCCTACCCATACAAAGTAAGACATGTGTTAGCCTCGTCTCAGGTTTGACCCCAAGGCCAAGCTTCGGCATGAGAATGAACGAGATGGTATGTGTAAAGTAGTTAAGAGTAATAAGTATAATTGTCAGAAAAAATAGTTGAAATGTAATAAATGTCTTTGGGGTATTTATCAGCTCAGTGTTTCCGAGATGCTTGGGCAGCGCCACAGTCGGGTGGTCAGGCTTTAACTTTTAGGATAATGAAAATGTCCTCTGAATGAGGACCCCATTCATGTCATTTTCTGATCGTACCTTTATGTGTTGTCTGGCCATTTCTGCCGGTTAGTGAATCGTCTGGCACAAGGTGTCGAACACATACACGAACATGTCCCCCCAGTGTTGTATGATCAGTTGTAAGCTGATGATGCAACACTCGAGTTGTTATTTGTTCGTCCGTTATTGCGGATCAGTTAACGGGATCATGTGTTGTATTCTGGACCACGTTGGGATTTATCGTCGCAGTAGCCCATGGGCTTTCTTACGTCGTTACGTAATTGTAAACGGTGTTTTGCCCTCCCACCCCTACCACGATGATGCCATGTGTAAGGGATTATACGAATGGGTAGTTCAGATTACGGCGCGTGTCCTTTAAATAGTATGACGCAACGTTTCCTATTCTTGATGAAAACTAGTATATCTGCCTTTTCTTCTTCATTTTACTTTCTACACATTTCGTATCTCTTCAACAATTTCAATCGATCATGCTTATAACACTCTGTCCGCCCAATTCTTTAAGGTGCGTCTTGTTCTCTCTTCTTATATTTATTTGTATCCCGCCTTTTTATATCCTTTGATCATGTCTAGAAGCGAACCTGGAGAGATGGCTCCGGAGAGTTCGACATCTGTGGTTATCCCTAAATTTGATATGTGGTAGCAAGTTTTATACACGTAAAATATATATAAAATATAACCTTAAGAGTAATTAAGAAAATTACCAGTTACCCTTGATAGAATTCACTCTCAAAAATATATATATAATATAATATATAATACGTATATTAAACCGGGTAAGTATGATCACCCGGGTCGTTATCCCCAACGACTAGTGAAATTGAAACCTCATTTAAGCTTGGATTCTGATTTGAATAAGTAAATGGATGATTTGGTAATCTAAATCAACAACTAAATTGGACAATAAAAAAAACAATTAAACAATTACGTAAAATAATAAAACGCGACTAATAAGTAAGTAAACTAAAATTAACTTCTAAAAATGTAAACTAAATTTCTAAACCTAAGATAGGACAAAAGAAAATTTTAGGAAAAAGAAATTATTATTTTTGGCTTATTAGATTATAAGATATGATTTTTTTAAAATTTAAATTATTTAAAAACTATAAAATTAATAAAACTATTAAAAATAAGTCCTAAAATTTTTATAAAAATTACACTAAATAAAGAAAGTGTGCAGAAAAAAATAAAAGCCCTAATTTTTACTTTTTAATTAAAGTCTAATTAAACTAATTAAAAGCTAAATCCTAATTATTAATAAAAATAATAAATTTAACTAAAACTTAACTAAAGACTTAATTAAGGACTAATTATGCGAATACTAGAGGGACTAATGGAGCAAAGATACTAACTGATGAAGGACTAACTGAAAAACAATAAAAAACTAAAAATTACAAAACCAGTCCCTGAGGACCTAACCCGACTTCAAATTAAATCCTAGTAAGCCTTAAAAATAAGTTGAGAACAAAAAGTGCTTAAAATCAAAAATTTATAAAAGCAAAGTTGTAAAGAAAGCTAGGGAGAACAACTTTAACAAAAACACTATGGTCTGAAACTCAAAGATAAGCTCTAAAAGAGCTTCTCAATAAGCTGTTACAGAATCTAGGTGTTTGGGCTACGTTTTATTAAAACAACTATAATATGCTCAAATTAAGCTCAATGTGAAAAAGGAAAAAAGTTCTAGGAAGCTTATGAGATGCTTTATCTATGAATGCAAAGAAATCTAAGCTAGAAGTACTTTTAAGCAACTAAAATTGAGCATGAACTAAGCAAACTCAGAAAATAAGTAACTTAGCACAAAATCCAAATAAGCTAAAAGCTTAAAAAAGCTAAACTAGACTCTAAGACTTTGAGGATTTATCAAACTACTTATAATCCATCTAAATAAGCTATAAAATCTAGACTTATAAGCTAAATTAACACATTAAAACTCTCTTTAAGTTCCTACTGTTTTTTAGCTTTTTTGCTTTTGAGGTATTTTAGTAACTTTTGACAGCAAAAATAAGCTAGGAAAATAAGGCTTAGGTTAAACAAAAAATTAAAGACTTAAACTAATTAAGCTATATCCTAGACTTAACCCTTACTATGACTCTAAAGCATAAACCAGCTAAACGTGGGCCTACGTTTTAAGGCTTGCGAGCCGTTACGAAAGAAAGAGAAGCCGCAAAGTTTACGCGGATTTCTTGGAGCGGGTAAACCTGTGATTGGGTGACACAGGCATTAGTGGTACGGGCGGAGGATGACTACCAACCTTTTGGTTAGTACTTGTATATATTGTATGTATGGCGCAAATTTGTAGCACAAGGTACGCCCGATACTGAACTGTCTAACGTACTACTCTCGTATGAGTGTATGCTATCATCCACACTGGGGGAGAGAGCTGCCACCGGCTTGGGTACTAATCACTCAACACAAGGCGCGATCTACTCTCAATAAGTGTATGAACAGATGCAAGCAAGATTTAAGCCTTGTAAGCTGGTCATCCTAGATGAGTACATGGCTAATGCCGGTCGGACCAGGGTTAGCAGAGTATCGAAGAACAAATTACGGAATATATAGCGCGTGATCGCGTCGTTGTGATCAGGTGCGATACAGCGTTCAGATTGTGAAGTCTCGACAGCACTGAGCTTAACTGTTCGCAAACTCTTATTATGATAAAACGACTCATTACAGCTGTAGCTAGAATCTATTCATAACTTCTAGCTCTATCATAGCGGATCTGACGAAAAGACACGTCCTGGTGTTGCACAAAATTATTGACATTAATAGTCATACAGGATTATACCAACACCCCTTTACCACTTAACAAATTTAGAAGCTATAAATACTAATGCTAATGCACCAAACTTAATAACCAGATATCAAATAGCTTAAATCTAACTTAACAAGCATGATTAATCAACTAGATAAGCAATAATCCAAGATCTACTACTAATGCTAAATATTTTTGGTATTTTTAGAGGTTTTAAGTCAAATTAATGAAAAATGTATATGATTTAAAACTAAGTAAGGTAAAAACAGGGTACTCGACTATAATGATTAAGCTAGAATAACTTAAGCTAAGCACAATAAGCAAAAAGAGAATAAGCAAAAAACAATATAAACATTTAATCTATAACTAAGCACATTAAACTGAAAATTAGAGAGTAAATGAAAATAAGGAAAAAAAAAAGAAAAAAAAAGAAACTTACTTGAAAAAAAAAAACCCCCCCTTATTTATTTTTTAGCTAAACAAAAGGTACTAATTATGGCTAGCTACAACCTCCTACTTATGAATAAGCCTAGGAGTTATGTCCTGAGACCCTTCCATGTTTTGGTTTCTCACTTCCAAAACTGTAAGTCCAATCCCAAAGGTACTTAGATTAAGCTAATTTTATAGGTTTACAGATGATAAGAATGGTTAAGCACCAAATCAAGAGCTTATAGACTCTTGAAGCTTATTAACTATAAGGGCTTATAGAGCTTTAGCTAACTCTAAATAAGAAAAATGAGAGATTATGAATCAAAGAGATTTAGAATGATTAAAACACTGCATTTCATTAATAAAAGGTTGCTTACAATATTTAAAAAACAAAATTACAAGATTGAAAGTAAAATTAAGCTAAAAATTATCCTAAAAACTACGTACTAACTCTCCCTTTTTTGTGTGAAGAGTGTGTGCTATTTATAGCCTGCCTTGGAAGATTCTAGCCCTCTTGCCTTTGCTCTCCAATCTTTCAATCTTAACCAATCATTCCTTCAATCATTTGAGCTTTAATTGTGGCCGTTTGATCAAATTGTGGACACCTGAGTATTGCCAGCGTGTCATCCATTATGCTTCCTTCATTATGACGTGGCCATTTGTGAGTATTTTGCACAAAAACCCGCATTCCATTTGCTTCATTCATTGAAACTGGCTCCTCTTGAAGTGAAAGGGCTTAAGTGATCCATAATGTAACTAATATGACCCTGCCATTGCATAAGACTCCAGGATTGACTTTCTTGACCTTCAATTTCCATAAGCCCTTTGTTTTTGACTGGGGGTAAAAACAGGGGAGACGGGTGAATAGTAAAACGCCCTTCGCGCCCATTTTTGACAGTTATTTCAGTTAGACTTTGGTATAATTGCAAATTTGGCCCTTGTGTTTCTTTTCCCTTTTTTTAGTTATAATCAATCTACGAAAATTGCAAAACTGGCCCTTGTGGTTGTTAAAAAAGAGAAGTGGGCTAAGGATTTGGGCTTTAGGATCCGGGTATGGCCCATTTGGGTTTTTAAGGCCCATTAAGAGGAGAGGGGCTATTCTTGGACTTTTGTGAAACTTAAAGGGTTAAAATGGAATATTGTGGGTCTTGTTGACTTTTCTTTGACTGAGGCTTGACTTTTCTGGCTTCGGTTTTGATTCTTTGGCTTCTTTTTTGTACTCTTCTGATTCTCGTGTCCGTGATTGCTTGTTTTTGACTGTTTTCTTGTCATTTTTGATTTATCCGTACCTGCACACACAAAACACAAATACAAACATATTTTTGGTCTGTTTTGGGTTTAATTGGGTTATTTTAGGTACAAACGGATATGTGTATTCTACACTTATCAATATGCAAATCTATACTTCTTCCTTGACTTTGGAGGAGTTAAATTAAGCTATCAAAGAGTTTTGCATTCCAACGGATTTACACCCCCGTCTCCCCTCACCGGACCTAACCATGAATAAACTTCCGAATGGTGTTATCGGTATATACGTTGAGTAGCTTGACCAGGGCGGTATGAGGATCCTTTTTTCTACTTTTCTTCTTACCGTTATTAGGTATTTCCGAGTGCATATCTCTCAACTGGTCCTGATGGGTGTAAGCAGAGTAACCATGTTTAAGGTTCGATGTCAAACTTTGAATGTTAGTGCCACTGTTCCTTTGTTTCGGGTTTTCTAAAAGCTCTGAAGGTCATGCCAAGAAGTGTTTTAAGGAGATAACCTCCAGTTTGAAAAGTTAGAAAAAGAAGTTTTTATTGATAGACATGAGAGCTATATCGAAGGCTATGCTGTGGAGGCGTATTGATACTGATGTTCAAGATGATTTTCCAATAAACTATAACGAAGAAGATACTGATCGCATAGCTGAGTATGTTATCCTTCTCCTCAAACCTTCTAATCCTTTGTTGTATCTGTACGGATTGACCACAGATTGTCGACATCTGGAGTTATCTCATGTGATCAAGGATCCCGAAGGCAAGGGTAATAAATATGGCGAGGATAATTGTTGGTGTCAATGTGTGTGTTATTTCTTACCCTAGTTTTCTTTTCTCGTTTTGCAGTGATTACCATGGACGATTTCTTGAAGCTTCCCGACTAGAACATGACTTTGGTGAGTAAGGGTGAGCCTATTCTGGATAGTGAATACCCTCCTATACCTACCACATCTCCGTTGCCTGTTGGTTCGGTTATCCTGAAGAAGAATGCTCGTTAGAAGAGCGTCAAGAAGTCAGACCAGAAGATTTCTAAGGCACAGGAAAAGAAAGAGAAGCTGTCTCTTGCCAAAGTGAACACTAAGCCAGCAGGCGAGGCGAGTTTGGCTCCCCCTAAAAAGAAGAGGGATTGAAAGAACGTTAGGCTTACTGGGTCAAACTCTGAGGATACCATTTTAGTTGCTCCTATTCATCAATCCATTCCGAAACCTCTTTACGAAACTGCTGAGCTGAAGGGTAAAGAAGTTGAGACGTCCATTGTCAATCTGAGCGACCTTACCCGAGAGGCCACTCCCTCTCTTATGGTCAGAACTCCGAAGGAGAAATTCATTCAGGTTGATAACCAAACCAAGAATGCTAATGTTTCGGATGGTAATTTTTTGCCACATTAGTCGTTTTGATGCTTGCAGCCCATTCATACCATTCCGTTCATGAGGAAGAAAATGACGAAGATGCGAATGATCATTGTTATATACCGACATGGGGTCGTAGGAATGATCTCCGCATTTCTTCCTACCGTGCTTGCAAGGAGATGATCTCCCACCTTGCCACTCCTCCCAAGAATGAGGTCCTGAGCAGTTTGACAAACTATGAGGTAGTGAGGCGTACATATCAGTCCTTAGGTTGGAGCATTTTGTCGCAAGCTAAACTTCTAAAAGAGATATGAGCAGTTGAACCGTGACCACATAAACTTATGCAACCATAGTGATGTCCAGCTGGAAGAGCTTAATCGTTTGAGGAGTGATTGTGTGAGGGAGAGACAATCGAATGATGGTTTGTCAAAGAAGCTAGTGTTGCTGGAGAGTGCTCATTGACAGTGTTCTAAAAGGGATAGGGAGTTGTCTGATAGGTTGAAGGACATAGAAAGGGAGAGGGACGAATGGAGGCAAAGGGCATCCACTCAAGTCGAGGAGATCAAACAGTTAAAGGAGGATCTTAGGTCCAAGTCTAAACAGCTGACCGATCTTGAGGATAGGGTGCGAGTTTTAGAAGAAGACAAGGCGAGGTTGGTGGAAGCGGTGGCCCAGGACAAGATGGCTCAGCAGAGGGTCATTCGGGAGTTTATTCCGACAGCAGTGGGCAAACTTCTTACCAGTGTGGAATACCGGAAGAGCCCGGCCATTCTTATTGGGTTGTACTATACTATGGGTTGGTTGGGCGGTTTGGGTTTGGGACAAAAGAAGGAGGAGATCGCGGCTATCCTAACCAACACTAGCAACTTAGATATTGACGATTCGAAGGCATGGAAGGAGAAGCACAGTGAGCTCTTTACATTGCAACATCCCTATGTCTAGAAGATTTCTGATTTGCATTGCCTTTCATTGGATGAGTTGATGAAGGTGTTTCTCGATGTCCCTTCTCCTACTATAGGTGATCAGGCCGAACCCTCGGTTTAGGACGGTGATGCTGATTCAGTGATGACATCAAATAATGTCTATTTTATAGCATCATTTATCCTATGTTATTAACCCATTTTGTATAGTTATTGCAAAGAATTGTTACTTAATCGTTTATATTTGAGAATTGCAGTAATTATAGAGTAATTGGTGAAAGTTAGCAAAAGGCGCGCATTCTGGAGCTTAAATGAAGATATTTTGAAGATTACTATTCTGAAGACCAATACGCCGTATCCATCAAGGAAGATACGGCGTATCCGTGCCTGCACTCACCAAAGACCACAAAGGAATAAAGATCAATACGCCGTATCCAGAGGACTCAATACGCCGTATTCAAGATATGGAATCAATATAATATTCTGGAAGATATCAAGCGTGGTCCCTACTCCAAGAAATCCCCAATACGCCGTATCCAACTCTTGGATACGCCGTATCCAACCGACTTCTAGACCTTATAAATAGAAAACTCAAAAATGAGTTTTAAGTGTGCTAAATCATATTCTCGATACCTAAACCACAAAATTCGATTTTCAGAGGAGAAAAAGAGCAGAAGAGGTCGAGCAACGTATTCAATTCCATAGGAGACATCGTGTAATTCCATATACTTTAGTAATCGTTCAGTTTTTGGTATCATTCGTTAACTCGGTTAGTTTACCTTGGCTAAATAATTACTCTTGTATTTATTATGACGTTTAAAGGCTAATACCTTCGGGTATTAGCCATTATTATGAAGATCTGAATGTTTGGTATTTGTTTATCTCGATTTCTTGATTTATCGTTGAGTGCTTGTTTATGTTTATCAATTTATACTTGTTTATGCGCTTTTGTATCTAACTATTTTTAACTGGATCTAGTGCATGCGGACCAAGTAAGTTCTAGAGTATGAGATATCTTCCATATAGTGATTTAGACATCTAGAATCATAAGTTACTTAAAAGTATTTGTCCTTCTAAGTCTGTGTCTAGGATACGCTTCGGGCTTAACTAGTTAATTGGATATTGCCAATGGTTTATTGATCGTGTTGACTAGCAGGTGACCTAGATAATTCAACAAGTAACGTTTTGATTCCATTGGATAGTTGGACAAGTGGACTACTAGTGTATAAATTGCCATTAAGCGGTAAGTGGGTAAAGTCTCTATGAGCTAGGGTTTAACAAGATCACCATTGCTTTAATCCCTAAGATAGATTATAATCAGCAAATAAGGATGCTTTATGCGGATGCTTTAATTGTGACAGAATTAATGTGTCTAGGTCTTAGAATGATGTAACGCCTAAGTCTTAAGAATGATATGCCACCTCGAGAGAAGAAATCATTGCACTAAATAAACAAACCAACGTTTTAATCGGATTAATAATGGTTAATACAGTTTTCTTATATAAGGTTTGACCGCTCTTTCATCTTTTGTTAATTAGCTTGCGTGGGTAAAAGTGCCTTGAATTGATTATAGACACCAACCAAATCGTGCCACTCTCTGGCTGAAAACCCCCTTTTCCTGTTAGAATTAGGATTTAGACTAACATAGGTTTAACATAGGTTTAGAATAGAATAGAATTAACATAGTTTAGATAACCAAGATATTAATTAAATTGATAGATTTAACCTCGCTTTAAGTGTTCGACACCCTACTTACCATGAAACTACTACCGATTGGGTACACTGTCCGTTAAAGTATTGTTTTTGGTTTAGTCGGAAAAATATAAATTTAAAACTTGAATCAGTAAAATATACCATACAACGACAACACATCATTCGGCCAAACCAGATTCTCCCAAGGCTCGTCCAACTGAGGCTTTTGCTAATGCTTCCTCAAAGACAACTGTTTGATTCCTACAATCTGTACTTGTTTTTTTGATATTCCCGTAATGAACAATTATGGCATCGTTCACCTATGGCATGCAATAGATGTTAGGATGTAATTGACATTCCGTTTTAGTACATGTTTGTGTTTGCACTATTAATTGTTTACTTCGTATATCCATCCGGTTATTAGACATTGGTTACATATGAACCACTCATTAATTTATCTATCCAGCATTTAACCTTTCGGCGAAGGTTCTTCCCTAGTTAATTAGACTAGGGGAATTACCTGGACATTGACTACATATAAGTCACGTAATATTTTTTCTAGTAACCATCTCGTGACGGACACTCTGGTTGCAAAGTGACGGACACTTCTTTTAGACACCGACTACAAATTTATTCGGAGGTAGCTAGCCAACCAGAAGAGTTACATATATTTTCTGTCTAAGAATAATTGCTGGAAAATCGCCTTTCCCTCCACTATAGGGAAAGATCATAATTCATTAATACCAAATATCATAAGAGATTACATCAAAACTTATAGAAAGCAATTCTGGAGGTTAATCGCATGCCAAGTGCGAGGAACCTCTCGGTCATTCATAGTACAAAGCTTGTAAGAACGATTATCATATGCTTCGGTTACATGGTAGGGGCCTTCCCAGTTTGGACCTAACTTTCCTTGGTTTTCCACTCTGCTGGCTTCGTTCCTCTGGTATACAAAATCTCCCACTTTGAAAGATATTGGCCAGACTCGCTTGTTGTAATATTGCTCCACTTTCTTCTTGTATTTTGCCTCCCTGATTTCCGTTGTCTCTCTTCTTTCTTGTATGAGATCAAGATTTAAATGCATCTCCTCTTCATTTCTTGCTTCATTAAACTGTATAGTCCAAAATGTTGGCATGCCTATCTCTGCTGGAATAACTGCTTTGCTCTTGTAGGTCAAGCTGAAGGGTGTTTCACCGTTGCTAGTCTTCAACATGGCCCAGTAAGCCCATAGCACATTAGGCAGCTCATACACCCATCTAGCTCTCTCCCATCCTAATCTTGCTTTGAGACCGTGCATCAGTGACTTGTTAGCTCTTTCCACCATTCCATTAGCTTGCGGGCGTGCCACCGCTATATTCATCTGCTTAATCTTGAGCTTCTCACACCAACTCTTAAACGGGTCATTCACCAACTGTGTTTCATTATCAGTCACTATCACTCTTGGAATTGATGCGTACGATACATATAAGTTTTAAATTTATAACAAGGATACCGAATTTCTTAGCAACACATACGAGCAAGTGTACTCGTCCGTTGATAACAAGAGATTGTATGGTAAGCCGAGATCGTTCGCGGGGATTAGTGTGTTTTGGTTATTTAAAATTCAGTGCTAACAATTCTAACAAGCAAATAATGATTATTATAAAGATTCAAATTATTTAAAAACTACACTTGATTAAACTAGTTTGGGAAATCCAATTTGTATGATTGTGATGAACATTTTAACATGTTGATTTTATGAATTAGATGGTGATCTAATCTATAGTTTTCAAAACCTTCAATCTTCGTCAAGACCTTAAGTGACAAAAAAAGCTTTACGTTCAATCAATCAATTCAAGACTATTCCATGTTTTAACTAGTTTGATTGGCGATTTGTTTCACAAACATGTTAGCACCCACAATTATGATTCTTGTTAGATCAAACTGCTTAATAGTCAATACAAAAGGTAGCCAATCATAGACAAAAGGCAACAATTGATTGATTAACAAGATCCCTTTCATCCTATGATATGTTTAACAATTAATCCGGTTTGATAAAACAATGTCACATGAATCATAAGTATAGATGGATCTTAGAAAATAGCTTGAAATTAAAGAAAACATGTTATCACAATCATAATCAAATCATCATTCCACGAACATCATTTAATCAAGTGTATAAAGGTACTAGCCACTCATATCAAACAAAGTCATATTTCCAGCCATTAAAGGATTCATAAACATGATTAAAAAGTTCTTGCAAAGTATGTAAAGATTACAAGAAATGAGGCTTGGATGCCTTGAAGAATTCTTGATGTTCTTGACCTCCTAATATGGCTTCTTTCTCCTTCAAACTTCTAGGATTTTCTTAGGATTCTAGGAAAGTTTATGGCTTTAAGAGTATTAGAGATCTTAATGGTATTGGTTGGAGATTGGTTGATATGAGAAGTTCTTATTACTATATTACACATTTGTGGACAAATCCACTGTCGTTTTGACAGTGGGCCACATTGCTACAGTAACGGGCTCCCATTTTGGGCCAGCCCGATTTTAGTTTTTTTTTTTATTATTTTGTTTTTGTTTTTTTTAATTTGTATGCATAAAATAGGAGGAAAAAAAATATTACAAAAGTTTCGATTTAGTCAGATAAAAAAATACTCGCGGAAACATCTTCGATACCTAATAACTTTAAAATAATTGATATGGTCACAAACGTACAACCCATTATATTAAAAAAACCCATATAGCAAAAAAAAACAATTAATTTATAAAAAGGATTTCTCGTCAGAAAACATTTTCACAAATTAACATTTTCACAAATTAACTTAACTAACTCAAGACTTATATTTAGTTAACTAGACCAAATGTGTCACTCAAATAATCCAGTCACTAGTATATCAAAACATATTTTGTTCATCAGTTTACGAAAGTGGATTTCTCGGCATAAACGATAAAGACCATAGACAAATCTTTAAAATCATATAAATCACAACGGGTCTTTCGACCTATACCGATATGATTATATAATCTAAGTTGATAAGCAAAGATGGACAAGATAAGATATAATAGGATTGCAATATAAGCTTGAGATTAAAGAGATCACGATCATACCAAATGCTTATTCATTATTAAAACATCACCGAGTAATCATGTGAAATTTAGCCTCTCATGGCTAAGGAGTTCATAACATAACTTTCTTCGATAACAAACTTCATTATTTCGATTATACTAGTATGATATTTTTTCCTCGTTCTTGGCACTTTGATCTTGAATCTCTAAAAGATATGGTGTTTATGCTTGGAGAAAAAAGGTTTGTGTGATGATATGAGAGGAATGGGTGTAGAAGATAGGATGTGAATGAATTGTGTGAGAAATGTTGCTCTATTTATAGGCTGAATTCGAGGTGAAAGTGCGGCGCACACAAAAGATTATGCGGCGTACTTGGTGTTTAAATGTAGGGGAATTAAATGTTTATTGAGTAAGTGCGGCGCACAAGAGAATATGTGCGACGTACTTAGGGTGTAAATGCAGTAGCATCAAAGTCTTCATTAATTCTTCACATCAGATGGGAAGTGCAGCGCACAAAGGAAATTGTGCGGAGTACTTGTTGAGTTAATGCGAATTTGACTGGCTTTGACTTGAAGGTAAGTGCGGCGCACAAATGGTGAGTGTGGCGCACATTTGGCACTTTGGGCTTAATTGTTGATCTTCTCTTGAATGATGTGTTCTTTATCATGTAAGTATTTGATTTTGATGTATCTAACCTCGGGATGTCTTCAAGTGAACTTGCAAGCGATTTTAAGAGATTAAGTATCAAAAGTTCACGAGAAAGGATAAATTATGTACAAATAACGCCATAGAAAACATGTATAATTTGGGCGTTATCAAATCCCTTCACATTTAGCTTATTGCTTGCCCTCAAGCAATCGAAGCGAGAAAATAAATCAGTTATCGTGACGTGGAGAAAATTTGGATTTTATAAGAGTTTACAGGTTTAGATAATTTTTTAGGCAATGACATATAACATAGCACCTCACATAGGAATAGTGTTTGATTTAGAATTCACTCAGGCCACTCAGATAGGGTTTATATTTTTGTGAAGAACACTCAATTTACACAGACATAATCCAAACAGCTACCATAGGCTTGTACTTAACACATAACCTGACCGAAGGGCTGATGAGGTGTTTCTTTTAATACACTTTTTCGAAGTCGATTAAACCCCGTAAAATCGTGTGTTTATGCTCAAAATAGGTACTTAATCGTTCCTTTTTAGGTATTTCTCATTTGGAAGACATTTGGATGAATTACACGTGACTTGGGCTCATTTGGAGAAGAAACGGACGAGATTATGAACCAACACCAAGACTCTTGAAGATTTGTGCTCACAGAGCCTGGAGACGGCGTCACAAGCCATACACGATGCTGTCACAACTCATCAAGTGACGGCATCACATATTTCAAGACAGCATCAGCCCGCACCGACTCAAACGCAGATCTAGAAGATTCATTTTACGATGGCGTCATGACTAAAACGCGACGTCGTCGCGTCGATTTTCTTATATATACAAACCTGAATTTAGGGTTTTGAGTGTGTAACTTTAGAATAAAAAATGGTACGAACCCTAGTTCGTTTCGTAGCTGTAGGAGACAATTTTAGGGCCTAAGAACCCTATTGTAACTCTTCCAATTCATGTTTTAATCCAGTAAGGTTAACTTAATCATTCAATATGTCTATGTGTTGTTTGATTTATTGTTCTTGTGTTATTCTTATCATGCTTGGCTAAACCTATTATTGTGTTTATTTATGATTGTATGAAACCTAGAATGTAGATCTTAGTGGCGTTGCCTCTTGTGATAGATGTGCACGTTAGGCTTTAGAAAACCAGCTTTCTGTCAATAATCGCTATTAATATGTCTAGGGAAATGTGATTGTGTAGAAAGGATACCATCGGGTAACAGTCTTCATACTACCTTGCCCCCTAATATGGTTGATCCACTCTTAATGTATTTCACATGCACTTAGTAAACCCCTAGGGGCCGTGTAATAGTCTTCATACTACCTTGCATGTGTGTTGCTCTAGCGGCATACTAAGTAGACGGCGGGTTCATGTAATTCGTTCATGCTTTAGGAAATAATTACATAGATCATCACAAGTGTGACAAGGCAACAACACTAAGAGAAGCAATCTAGGGAGTAATACATGATTAAATAGTCACAATCTTTTATCCTATTGTTATCACCGTTAGTTTAGATTATTATTTAGTTTAATAGCTAAAACCAAACCAATCTCTCCAATTATATGATTTACTTGCTTTTCATAAAACATAAAAATACAAAAAGAATCTTCCCTCGACCATTAGAATTCTGTTAGACCGTGATCAAGCCTTCCCAACCTATTCCTCAAGTGAACGATAAACAACCCTGAGTCTTGCCCATACTACACTACAACGATTAGAGACAACTGCACATCAAGTTTTTGGCACCACCGCCTTAAGAATAGTTAGGTATTGATCATAGTTTAGCTTAGTTCTACTTGCTTGAATCCTTTCAAGTAAGATTTAATTTCCGGTTAGGTATTTGATCTAGTTTAGCTCCCCCCACTAGTTCATAATTGCTTGAATCCTTTTAAGTGAGAATTTAATTTCCGTATATTAGCTTTCTCGTAGTCTATCTTTTCTTTATACCCTTTGTTTTGTAAATCACTCTTTTGTTCACCATCATGATGTATGAAAGACCACCAACCACACCCTTTCAAAACCCCTCACAAAACACAACCTTCCCATTCCAAAGATATACCTTGGTGTTCCAACAACATCAAGATGAATCTATCTACGATGCATGAGCTTGTTTTAAAAACTTAATTAAAAGAGTCCCTCATCATGGCCTCGATTTATGGTATTTATGGTCCCTTGCCTCTTATTCATTAAGATCATGGTCGGACGACTATACCGAATGGACTTGACTTTGAACAGAAGAGAACCTTAGGGAATTAAGTGGTGAAGATGCATGGGAAGCCATAGAAAATTTTGCCCAAGGCCAAAAAGAATGGGACAACCCACCAAACATTATTTCTGAACAAGAAGTAGCAAACTTGAAAGCTCAAGCAAAAAGATTGTTTAGAAATGAGGATGTTTAGGTTGAGATGCATAGAGGTATAGCATGGGATAAGGTGGAAAATTCAGACCTACAAAGTACCCCACAAGTCCTCCCATCAATTGAGGAATACACACCGCTGGTGAGTTGCCCGGATGAAGTAGAAGAGACTTTAGGAACCCCGATAGAGGTAGAACCTTTAGATGAAACACAACTAGAGGATTTAGGCTTGAATACTTGTAATCATGACATTCCTCTTAGTAATAGGGAAGTCATAGTTTCGATGAGCGGAGCCCTCAACCAAATTACCTTACCAAATTTCTATCCTTAGATATAAGTCTAGGAGTAGATGAGAACCTAAACCACCCATCAACCAATAGGTCCAGGATAGTTTTAGGATAAAGAAAGTAGATAGCTTAACCATTATAATCACACTTCACCTCACGTGGCACCCTCCCACCCTAAGGATACGTATTGCTATTATCGCCCATGCATCGATGATCCTAAGAAACATTATGGGTTTAAACCGGGTTTATTAGGAAAAAGTGCATCCCTAGGTGTTGATATTTTAAATTGGGAGATGTTTGATGATGATTAGGGATTAGAATCTAAGGAAGTTTCTCCTCTAGGAAAAGAACTTAGTTTATTCGATAGGCCAAATGAAGTAGAGAGAGGTAGAATTCTAGAAGCACACCATTTAGAGCCTACTCTTCACAAAAATTCTCAAGTATGGTCCTATTTCCTCATCACAATGGTATGTACCATTACTATCACCCGTACTTGAACTCAAGTGTAGGGGAACCCTCCCCTTTATCTGTTAAATAAGGGTAGAGTTAGGCTCGTGACTCGAACAAAAACAATCGCTTTTTGGGAGGCAACCCAATATCTATTTTCCCTGCACATTAGGAGTGTTATGTGTTTTACTCTTTTCATTTTATTCTATCATGTTCAAACTCTATCTTGTAATCATGCTTTGCATTGTTTTTAACCTCATCTTAATTTCAATCAAAGGTATTTTGCAAACAATAAGTGTAAGAGAATTCATTTGGCTTTTGAGCTAAATTCAAACATGTTAAATGAATTGTTTAGATTAATTCACGTCTGTATCGAGTCATATGATTGAAATGTTAAATATCAGGTTTTGTACAGCTATTTATACAGGAACTAACTTATGGAATCAAGTGAAGGAAATTTTTCATCAAAAACAAAAAATTTTGTTTTCACAGACGGTGGAGACGGCATCAGGATTAACAAGTGACGCAGTCACCATGACACCTATGACGGGGGAAGTCACACCAAACCGACGATGTTTAAACGCCAGGTCCCAAAAAACTTAGAAGTTTTTAATTATTTTTGAAAATAAAACTTGTGCAACATTTAATATAGGTTTTCTTCTGTATAAACCTGATAAGTTTAACAATTCTTTCATCCTATCTATCAAGTTGAACCCTAAATTCATATTGTATATTGGTAAATCGCACATTTTTGCTGTGATAGTTTTCTCTGTCTTTGATTACAAGTTATATTTATGAGAAAATGATTGGAAGTTTTGGAGTTTCTTGGAGATTCTCGAGGATGATTAACCAGTTATAGATGTTTCTTCATCAATTTATTTAGTAAACCGGGGAGTACTAGTTTCGATTCCTTTATCTGTTTTAACAGGTAGTTCCAGAGAACATTAGGGACAATGTTTAAAATAAGTATAGGGGGAATAAGCCTTAGAAACTATTCTTTCATTTGTCACTTGCTTTGGTCCTTTAAAAGATGGGTAATATATCGAAACAAACATTAAAGGATAATTTTTACCAAAATTTAAATTTTTTTTCGACCACATACTAATGAATAACAGAGTATTATAGCGTCCCAGATAGGAATTTATATGACTAGCACTATAAAACCTTAAATTCCACCCAAAAATATGAGGTCCATCTTAGATCTTTAGGAATTTGGGTACCTATCGTTGGTAACCCAAGATGATTTTATCTTTACCCAGTTCGAGTTAAGGAGGGAGCAGTCACATGTGTCTATTCCGTCGTTATAGATGTGTCGATGATGTAAATACCTCATTGGTAGAACGGCCACGGAGACATGATGGACGCCATAAGTGTCTTCGGAAGTCTTGGCACCAAGGCATGAATTTGGCATGAGTCGCATTTCTCTATCTCCTCCCTAGCATCCTAGTGCATAGTAGGCCAATTATACCCTAGCCTCGTAATCTTGCTACCATAGATCTAGGTCTGGAGTGCATTCTACGTGCTCCTTCATGCACTTCCCTAATTACATAGTTTGCCTAATATGGTCCCACACACCTCAACATAGGAGCTAAGTATGATTTCTTCAACAATACCCTTTCTTTCGAGATGTATTAGCTTATTTTAATTCGTAGGTTTCTGGCCTCCTTATCATCCTCTGACCAGATCCCTTCTTCCAAATATCTCACAATAGGATTAATCCAATTGTCCTATTCCTCTTTAACAATCGTTCTTAGAGCGTCTACGGACTTTGCATTTAGGACCTCCACCAGTATTTCCTTCGTTAGATGGTTGAAAGCAACCGAATCTAACTTGCTTAACACATCAGCCTTCTGATTTTGGAACTGGTGAATATTTTGTATTGAAAACTTTTTGAAGAGTGCTACATGTTCCTTTGCTTTAGTCAGGTACTTAGTCATTCCTTCGCTGCTTGCGATGAACTCACCATTTAGTTGTCAGGCTCCTAGCTTCGAGTCTACCTTTACCTTCAATGCATGTACCTTCATATTTTGTGCTATTTAGAAACCGGCCAGTAACGCTTCATACTCTGATTTATTGTTGGTGCTTGGAAAGTTTAAACGAATAACATACGTGTATTCTACTCCGGTTGGGTTGATCAACATGAGACCTGCACCGACTCCCTATAGACTGGACGCCCCATCTGTATAAAGAGTCCGTTCTTCCAAGTTAGCTTCCTTGCCGGCTAAGCTACACATCTCTATGTGCTTTATGTCGATCGGAGTTTCATTTAGGAAGTCTACCAAAACCTGCCCCTTGATTGCGTTCCGGGGAGCATACATAATGTCTTAGGCTCCCAGTTTTATTGCGTATTTAGCTAATTTTTCGGAGACCTCTGGTTTGTTCAGTATTTGCTTAATTGACTGATCGGTAATTACTTTGATCGGGTGAGCTTTTAAATATCAACGTAACCTTCGAGATAGATGTAATAGGCATAAAGCCTGTTTTTCCAAGGGAGCAAAATTTCGTTCGGCCTCGTGGAGAGTCCGACTAACGTAATAGATAGGTTTTTGTTTCCCTTTGCGTTCACCCAGTAAGACCTCACTCACTACATCCTGAGATGTGGCAAGGTAAACATACAATGTTTCCTTTGGTATAAGGGTGCTAAGGTGTCATTTTATACACTTTTTCGGGGTCGTTTAACCCCTAAAATCGTGTGTTTATGCCCAAAATAGGTACTTAATCGTTCCTTTTTAGGTATTTCGCATTTGGAAGACATTTGGATGAATTACACGTGACTTGGGCTCATTTGGAGAAGAAACAGACGAGATTACAAACCAACACCAAGACTCTTAAAGATCTTGCACACCCAGACCTAGAGAGGGGTGGGGGGAGGAGAAAAACGGCGTCCATAGCCGATACACGACGCCGTCACACCTCATCCAGTGACGGCATCACATATTTCAAGATGACGTCAGCCCACACCGACTCAAATGCAGATCTAGAAGATTCATTTTACAACGGCGTCATGATTAAAACGCGACGCCGTCGCGTCAATTTTCTTAAATATACAAACCCAAATTTAGGGTTTTAAGTGTGTAACTTTAGAATAAAAAGAGGGTACGAACCCTAGTTCGTTTAGCATCTAGGGCTTAAAAACCCTATTGTACCTCTTCTAATTCATGTTTTAATCAAGTAAGGTTTACTTAATCATTCAATATGTCTGTGTTGTGTGATTTATTGCTCTTGCTTTATTCCTAACATGCTTGGCTAAACCTATTATTGTGTTTATTTATGATTGTATGAAACCTAGAATGTAGATCTTAGTGGTGTTGCTTCTCGTGGTGGATGCGCACGTTAGATCTTAGAAAACCAGCTTTTGTCTGAATCACTGTTGATATGTCTTAGGAAATGTGATTGTGTAGAAAGGATACCATCAGGTAAAAGTCTTCATACTACCTTGCCCCCTAATATGGTTGATCCACTTTTAATGTATTTCACATGCACTTAGTAAACTCCTAGGGGCCGTGTAATAGTCTTTATACTACCTTGCATGTGTGTTGCTCTAGCGGCATACTAAGTAGATGGCGTGTTCGTGTAATTCGTTCATGCTTTAGGAAATAATTACATAGGTCATCACAAGTATGACAAGGCAACAACACTAGGAGAAGCAATCTAAGGAGTAATACCTGATTAAATAGACACAATCTTTTATCTTATTGTTATCACCATTAGTTTAGATTGCTATTTAGTTTAATAGCTAAAACCAAACCACTCTCTCAATTATATGATTTACCTGCTTTCCATAAAATACAAAAATACAAAAATAATCTTCCCTCAACCTCTAGAATTCTGTTAGACCGTGATCAAGCCTTCCCAACCTATTCCTCGAGTACGATAAACAACCCCGAGTCTTACCCATACTACACTACAAAGATTAATTGCACTGCCTAGGGAGTTATAAAACTTCTCGTGTAGAAGTCCTATGACGGCCGCACATCAAGTTTGTTGGCGTCGCCGCCTGGGGAATAGTTAGGTTTTGATCATAGTTTAGCTTAGTTCTACTTGCTTGAATCCTTTCAAGTAAGACTTTAATTCCCGGACATTAGCTTTCTTGTAGTCTATCTCTTCTTTGTGTGTTTGTTCGTAATTTTCATTGACTATTCCATTCTTCATCATGGAGAATGTGAATCCATCTTGTTCCACCCCTAATAGGGAGTTCCTTGACCCTAAGAAAAAGAAAGAAATTGAATCATGGCTTGTGGATAGTAGGATCATTAACTCATTTGACAGGTTAAACGAAATTGATTATTTTGATACCTTCCCTACCATGGAGGAATTAGAATATCACGAGTGGCTTTTGAAATACCCCAAACCATCTTGGGGGCAATGATAAGAGCCAAAAATTTAAACAACGTTAAGATCTCTTACAAAATAGGCCACTTCCTCAAAAGATAAACCTACATTGACTTAGAATCACCAATCAATATCATGTCTAGGCGTCAATACAATCAGATAATGACTTATGAGCTTACATCAAGGCATAAACCATTAAACCCCAAAAAAATTAGCAACTTTGTAGGAAGAATAAGAGGCCTAAAGATTTTCATAGGAAGCTTCACCTACGAATGCGACTTTATGATATTAGAAGATACCACTAGCATTTTTGACCGCCACCTTGGAGAAATGGTCTTCGGAAAACCCTTCATAGACGAAACCGGCCTTGTCTACGATGAAGAGAAAGGAACAATCATGTTTGAGCAAGGTGATGGGAAAATCAAATTTAAAATGCCTTACAACATGGAGATATTCAAGCAAACAGGGCTTATGGGATTGAGCATCGATTCCATACCCCCGTCCGCCCATAAAGAAATCTTTGGGCATGGAAAGACACACTACTATCAAAGCTTACTCATTGGAAGGTGATAGGAGAGGAATTAGGCATTTGATGAGATTGGAAAAAGAAATGATGGATAACAAAGGAGAAGTCATGTAAGGACGTGTGACTTCGAGTCTAGCTACAAAACTCGTTAATAAAGAAAAGTGCTTCTTGGGAGGCAACCCAATTTACTTTTCCTGCATATTAGGAGTGTCATGTGTGTTTTAATTCTTCACTATTTGTTTTATTATGTTTGAATTATCTTGTAATCATGCTTTGCATTATCTTTAACCTCGTCTTAATTTCAATCAAAGGTATTTTGCAAACAATAAGTGTAGGGGAATTTATTCGGCTTTTGAGCCAAAATTCAAACATGTTAAATGAATTGTTTAGATTAATTCGCGTCAGTATCGAGTCATATGATTGATTTGTTAAATCTCAGGTTTTGTACAGCCATTTATACATGAACTAACTTATGGAATCAAGTGCAAGAAATTTTTCATCAAAAACAAAAATTTCATTTTCACAAACTATGGAGACGGCATCACGATTAGCACGTGATGCCGTCACCACGACACCTGTGACAGGGTCACCATAACCCCGACGGTGTTAAACGCCCAGGTTCAGAAAACTTAAAAGTTTTTAGTTGTTTTTTAAAATAAAACTTGCATGACATTTAATATATGTATTATTCTGTTGTTATCCTGCAAAACCTAATGAGTTTAACAATTCTTTCATCCTATCTATCGAGTCGAACCCTAAATTCATATTGTATATTTGGTAAAACGCATGTTTTATGCTTGGTATAGTTGTCTTGTCTTTGATTACAAGTTATATTTTATGAGGAGAAGCTTGGAAGTTCTTAGGAAGTTTCATTGGATGATTCTCAAAGGACGATTTAACCAGTTATCGCATGTAACTTCTCTATTATTGAGTAAACCAGGGGAGTACTAGTTTCTTTTCCTTGTTTTCTTTTCCCTTTATTTGTTTTAACGGGTACTTCTATAGAACATTGGGGAAAGTGTTCAACTTAAGTGTAGGGGGGAAATAAGCCTTAGAAACTATTCTTTTATTTGTCATTTGCTTTGTCCTTAAAAAGATGGGTAATATATCAAAACATAGCAAAAAAGGGTAATTTTTACTAAAATTTAATTTTTTTTATGACACATACCAACGAAAACCGAGTATTATTAGCGTCTCATAGATAGGAATTTATATGACTAGCACAAAAACCCTCAAAATTCCACCCCCATAATGTGAGGTTCGCCTTTAGATATAATACCTTTAGCTTCTTCGAGTTAAGGAGTAAGCAATCATGTGTGTCTATTCCATCATTACGGATGTGTATGCGTGGTTTAGTTGCCTTTTCTGGAACAATGGTATCGGTTATTTTAGGATTATGAGAGTGTACCGATAGTATATTAAATTCTAGAACTTGTTTTAGTGATGCATCCTGAGACCGCATAGTAAGTATTAGGATTTGCTTGATAAGAGGCATTAGAATTAACCTATGTTTTAAACCTGTAATTGTTATGATGGTCACACCGACCATATAACTATCCCACACCCTTGCCATGCACTCACCTTTAGTGCATGATACCCCTAGTACAACCCTCTGAGCCTATCCTTTTTCATGGTTCTTGTAATTTTTTGGTGGATTCCAGATTATTAATGACGAGCATTGTCACCCTTAAACCAATCATTACACCCAAAAAGCCTTAGCCTACCTTGTATGTACTCGCCTTTAGTCCTTATCCTTGTAAATACAGTTTTGGGACGATTGGGATTCATGGTAGTATTTATTTCGTAAAAGAATGGGGAGAAAAAGTTAAGTCAATACCCCCATATGTTTGTCAAATGATCTCCAT
>BQNB010030044.1:0-50434 GCA_026074375.1 Tanacetum coccineum
TATCCAAGCTAATTATGAAATCTCATTAGTCTCTAGTAAATCATCATTACCTAAATGGCTGTTAATGACACTAAAATCACCAACATGATGTGCTACACCAGGCACTCTTATGATTGTGTATAGACGACCAAAAAAGATTTGTAGGGACAATTTTTGTCAATAAGAGCATCGGTGCATCGGGGGTGATAATGAGGTGCCTCGCCGAATCTTACGTGGAGGCTCATTCGGTGTCGTTGTGCCCTCGCCACCACACCGTGGACTTCGCCGTGCTCTCGCCGGCTAGACGACGCAAATAAAGACAAAAAAAATATAACCCTTTCATACAACGGATGCATTCTTAAAAAATATTTTTTTATTTTTATTTTTATTTTACCCCTCTTTCATTTCATATATAAAACACACTAAAACCATATAAACTTTCTAATTCTTTCAAAACACAAACAGAAAATGTCTCAAATGACGGGTATTTTACTAACCTTCTCAATACCAACCCGCAACACTCGTCTTCCTCAAACCCGTCTACACCATCGTCACAAAACTCAATTTCCTCCTCGCAATACCAACAATATCCTCCTTTTGGTACGCAATATACTATGCCTCAAATGACACCCGAACAAATTTATCAACAACAACAAGAAGCTTTTCAAAATCAACAACTCAACAACCAATTTCAAAATCTCCAACATCAGCCACCATAAAGCTTTCATCCACAACAATCACAATCACGATTCAAAGAACCACCACCACCAACAAAAAAAGCAGTGAAGAACGTCGTAGAGGAAAACGAATGGCGAAAAGATCCACGGTGGATTTGGACGCGAACGAGGAGGAGGAAGAGCAGAGCCGTCAGGTTTCACGTTGGACACGCGAGGAAGAAATTTTGCTATGCCAGTGTTTGGTTGAAGTTTTCGAGAACAACGAGATCGGAGTCGACCGAAACGAGGAGTCGTTTTAAGGGCAGATAACGAAAGATTTCAACCAAGGTACATTTCAAGGTACTCGTACCAAGAATATGCTCACGGGTAAATGGTCTAAGATAAGCAGTGATTGCCAAAAGTTCAATGTTATTTACAAAAATTTAGAACTTAAAAGCAGAGAAAATGAGGCTGATCATATCGAGACTGCAAAGACCAATTTTAGTGCTCAGTCAAAGGGGAGAAAGTTTTGCTAGAACACATGTGGCGTATCTTAAAAAAACACCCCAAATGGGACGCGCCGAAACCCCTTGATGCGGATGATCACACAGAGATATTCGGCCCTCGTGTGAGACCTCGTCCCGTCGGCAAACCTCGACCGGCAAAAAAGACCAAATCAGAAACTACGGAGAACAGCGGGGGAAGTCAATCGGGGTTTATATCAGAGTCTTTATATGAGGATTTAAGACGCAAATTGCAAGCAGTCGAATCTGCATACGAGGTGAAGAAAGAGAAAGAACTGGCATACATGAAGTGTAAAGAATTGGAGTTTCTCATGATTGATGCCGGTGCGTTGCCGGAACCCAAAGCCAACATTATCCGAAAGAAACAAAAAAAGATAATGGCAAAATATAATCAAGACTCACTAGACATTATTCTTTTTTTATTTCTTGTATGTTTTTTATTTGTCGTATGTTTTTCATTTGTCGTATTTTTTTCGTACGTTTTTTTACTTTCGTATTGTATTTTTAGTTTCATATTGTATTTTTATTTGAATGAAATAAATTTAGTTTGTTTTGAAAAATGGAGAAAAAAAATCGTTGGTTGTGGGGGCCCAAAGGGCTAAATTGTGGTGTGTTGTGAGAGATGTGGAAGAAACAAATCAACAACTAGGTTTGTTTATACTTTTGTACCAAAAACTGTCGTCATCTTTCTCTGACTTTGAATGCATGAACCAAAAGCCACAACAACCCAAGACAATAATATCAAGGGAAGAATCTGTGTGAAAAATCAACCATCACCTGAACCAAATGAGACGAAATATCCCCTTCAAAATAAAAGGAAAAGACAAAATCAGCTACCTAGAAACTTAAAAGCAATGTTTTAAAATCCGGGTTGAGCCGGCCGGTTGAACCGCGAACTGGCTTGGAGACCGGTCCGAATGTGACCGGATTTTTGCTTGTTTGAGAACCGGATTAAACCACAGGTTTTTTGTTGACCCGGTTTGATAAACCCGGCCGAGTCATGACTTCTTTCTTTTCATAAACTTTTCGTAGTTTTATTGACAAGATGAAGCGATGATGAATAATGTGAGTTAAAATATAGCTAATACTAACTTAAAACATCAACTAATATAGTTTTATTATAGTATATTATAACAAAGAAGGAGACCACCCCAAAGCAGCAAATAAGGGTGAGGCCTCCGAAAAAGAAAAAGCTCCGACAATATTTATGGTGCAACCATGGGAGCGAGTGACAAGGAAAAAGACCACTCAGAGTTTCTCTCCAAGTCTAAAAATTTCGTTTCCACCCTTGGAAAATGATGGTGGGTAAGATCACCCCATGGTGATCCAAGCAAAAATAGGAGGTCACCTAGTATACCGTATATACGTAGATGAAGGTTCTGCTTCCGAAGTGTTGTATGAACATTGTTTCAACCGACTCCGTCCAAAGATCAAGAGCCAGATGATTCCCGCTACAACCCTACTTTTAGGATTCAACAGAGAAATCTCATGGCCATTAGGGCAAATATCACTGCTAGTGTCATTGGGAGACAAGGAGCACTCAACGAGTGCCCTGGATGAATTTCATGGTAGTAAGATCACCATCCCCCTATAACAGTATCATAAGAAGACCAGAGATAAGGAAAATCCAAGTCGTTCCATCCACAACTCATGGCATGTTTAAATTCCCCGTTCTTGAAGGAGTCGTTACCCTGCAAAGTAGCAGGGTCGCACCGATAGAGTGCAGGATGGTCATTGAATCCTTAACCAGACCTGACCCAAAAACCCCAGCTGCAAAAGGAATTAAGATGGCAATCCATCCAGAATACCCAGACCAGACGTTTACCATAGGCATAAGCCTAACTGAAAAGGGAAGGATGGAATTATGTGATCTACTCCGAAGCAATCTAGATGTCTTTGCTTGGAAACCTACGAACATGACGGGGGTGCCACGATCTATAGCCGAACACCGGTTGAACATCCGTGAGGGATGCTCTTTGATAAGGTAGAAGAAAAGAGGCCAAGCCCCGACATCAACAAAGACATCAATGAAGAAGTGTCTAAGCTCGTGGAAGCAGACATCATGAGGGAAGTACACTACCACAGTTGGCTCTAAAACCCGGTGCTAGTAAAAAAATATGATGGTATCTGGAGAATGTATATAGAAGGTATTTCCAGGTCCACCGTCAAGTACCCAAGAAACCCCAACAGAAGCTTACTTCAATCACTTCTCCGTGGCCCTTCTACAAATGGGGCATTGACATTTCGGACCGTACCCAGAAGCTCAAGGAAAAGTGAAATTTCTCATTGTGGCTATTGATTAATTTACGAAGTGGATAGAAGCAAAACCAGTAGCAACAATAACTGGTAGTTAAGTCAAGAAATTTGTTTGGGACAATATTGTTTGTTGATTTGGCCTACCGGGAAAGATAGTGTCTGACAACAAAAAGCAATTCAAGGACAACCTTTTCAAGGAATGGTGTGAGAAGCTCAATATCAAACAAAGATTTGATTCCGTAAAACATCCCCAAATGAATGGCTTAGTAGAAAGAGCAAACAGGATCCTGGGAGAAGGAATAAAGGTAAAAATAGGTTAAGGAAATAAAAATTGGGTTGAGGAAGTCCCACATGTCCTATGGGCGCACCGCACAACGATCAAGTCTAGCAATGGGCATACCTCATTTTATTTGACTTACGAAATGAAAGTTGTGATACCAGTGGAGATTCGAATGCCTTCACTACGGTGTGTATAAGTAGACCAAGTGTAAAACGACGAGTCTCTGCTACTAAATCTGGCATGCTGAAAGAGAAAAGAGAAAGTGTCGCGATCCGCAAAGCAAAGAGCAAGGCAAAAATGAAAAAAAATACTATAATGCTAAGGTTCACAACATATCTTTCAGACCCGGTGACTTCGTATACCAGTATAACGAGGCAAGCCATGCAGAAGATACCAGAAAGCTTGGCCTAAAATGGGAAAGACCCTATGAAGTGGTCGAAGCACTTGGTAAAGGAGCATACAAGCTACGAAATGGAAGTGGAGACATTCTCCCTCGGACTTGGAATGTCTAGAACCTCAAGAAATGCTATATCTAACTGTTAGTTGTACATACCCCCCACTTTTGTGGTCGCGGTAAAACATTACTAGCGACGGGGATATTATCATCTACTTATTTTAATTTTCTCATGTACTTCTTTTATTATTATTATTAATGAACTATGTGGAGTCTAGCTAACTTCATAAATTTTCCGAAATATCATTCATTTCATTCTTTGTCATTCATGGAATAGGTAATACGCGCACATTATTATTATGCATACGTGAATGAGTATGGCCCGATAATTCACTCTATATTGACAAGTACAATATAAGGAGGAGTAACCTAAACAATTAACTCAAAGTACATAAGCAGATTGTAAGCCTAGTACAAGGGAGAGTAACCCGACATTAAAACTCAATATAATTAAGACTATCACCACAAACGTACAAATACGGTATTAAAAGATAGCAAAAATCACGAGTCATATTCAATATGTACTAACGGTTACATCATACAATGTATGTCCATACATGGCAGCATACATATATCACAAAAACTAAAAAAGTTACAAGTAATGACAACTGCGATAAGAAACACCGTAGTCTAAACGGGCTCAATTACCACGGATCTGTGAACTAATTAGGAGCAGATGTCTAGTGATCTTTGGATTTTTCTAGCACGGAGGATTTAAACATATCATCATCCTTTTGAATCTCACCCTAGCAACATTCACATCCGAAATCTGATAATCCGTCACGACAATGGGAGCTTCTTGAGACACGACAACGGTAAGGGCAAAACGATCTCCTGCGGCTTCTGAACCCACTTGCGATGGGCCAGGGGCCGGAATAAGAGATGTGGCCATCATCGAAGCATTAACCATGAATGCCTGTACTGAAAGAGCCAAAGAACTGGGTTGTGAACCAGAAACAACTGCGAAAGGTTCAACAACAACTAAATTCAATGATGCGCCCTTTTTATTCTTTTCACCCTTAACACGGGATGCAGCCAAAGCATCATGGAGAAGAATCTCACGGTCCAAAGAACCGGGAACTCGAGAGCCACCCCTTTCATAATATACGAGCACGATGAGTTGCTTCGTGATCGGCTGCATACGTCGCTGATCCTCCTCTCCATGATTCCTTTCCAAGGTAAAAGATGCCTAGAGAAGCTCGATAAGAGAATCCTTAAGGGCCTTTAAGTCTTCCAAAAGAGGGAAAGAAATATCTTCCAAGTCTTTCACAGCAGCCAAATACTTAGCCTCGACCTCGGCATCATAGGATTTAACATTTTCCAAGATTTTTCCTGCCTTGCCATGCTCAATCCCAGCTTCCAGCCTATCCTAGATCCCCTTCTCAATTGCTAACGAAATGGACTTCCCAAGTCTTGACTTACATTCGTAAGATTCTTTGAACTTCATAACAGCAAGACGAAAACCGTAACCAATAACCCATCTTCTACCAGTGATGGCTGTCAGCATATGGGGAAAGAGCTCTATGTCCAAGTCAATGTTAAGAGTAGCTAGATGCTCATCCAGCTTCGCGGTCAGTTCTTCCATGCGCTTGACCTGTGCATCTTATACCGCGGAAAATTATTTACTCATCTCTTCTTCACCCTTGATTTGACTCTTTAGCTCATCACACAAGGTCTCAAGGCCGGACACTTGACCAATTAGCTCGGCATTCTTAGCTCCAAGCCTGACCAACTCTTCAACCCTAAAAGCGGCTGCGGTTTCAAGCTCTGACACCCGACCACGGAGGATCACCCTCAAACTTCTCCAAACGAGCTCTCAAATCACAATCTCCCCATCCTTTCCTTGGATGACCTCCTCTATCTACACAAGTTTTTTCTCAAGACGCCCCCTCTGATCTATCTTATGTGTATATCGGAGCCGAAGCTTAGAATTCATACATGCCTGGTAGGCAACATTAATATTGAACTGATCAAGAAAATCCACATCAAGCAAGTTACGGAGAGAGGCCTAGTAACCAAGAGGAGGGACATGATCGATGAAATTACGACAAACAACAACATCATCCGACTTAAAATCATTTGTGATGTTCTAGTTAGGAATATACATGTCCTTTGCCTTTGCAGAGTCTATCTACCGGGGAAGCATTACCCGGAGCAACAAAAGAGGTGCATGCTTCATGAACTAAGGCGGAAGCATTGAGCATGGCCTCAATTCTCGTAGGAGGTGGGTTGGAAACAGATTTTGGTGAAGAAGATGCCTAGTATTCAATGGCTCAATAGGGGAATCCGAAGAAAGAACAACAAATCTTTGAGAAGCTAGCCGAGTTTCGGCATCTCCATCTTGCACGAAATCTGACTCATCCTTATATTCGTGATTGGGAGAGGGAGTCGCAGATTCCGAAACAAAAGCATCTACAACAGCAACTGCAGACCCATATCCAATGTTCTCTTGCAATGTACCAAGGGTAACAAGCCTTTGCAGAGTCACGCGTGTTTTCCACCCATTGCTTGGATTCTTTTTCTTCTGGGGGAGGGTAGCGAAAGGGTTAGTTTTGGCTTTCTTCACAGGTGGCAGAGAACTATCAAAAGCAACCCGTTTTTTCCCTTGCCAGTAGCAACATCTCTGAGCTCATCCGTAATAGTATGATCAAAAATCTTAATAACCTCTGCCAAAGGGGGAATAACCCGATCCTCAGTCTCTTTCAGCAAAGAAACCTCCCCATCTACAAGAGTCCTCTCTTTGACATTCACCTTAAACGGATAAGAAGACTTGATAAAATCAAATAGCCCTATCTCTGCAAAAGAAAATAATACGGAATAGTTAGCCCACTAGATCCAATACACATGAAAGAATGCAAACACATTGATGACATCAAATAACATCTATTTAATAGCATTATTTATCCCATGTAATTAACCCATTTTGTATAATTATTGCAAAAAATTGTTACTTAATCGTTTATATTTGAGAATTGCAGTAATTATAGAGTACTTGGTGAATATTAGCAAAAGGCGCGCATTCTGGAGCTTAAACGAAGATATTTTGAAGATTACTATTCTGACATCCAATACGCCGTATCCATCAAGGAAGATACGATGTGTCTGTGCCTGTCCTCACCAAAGACCACAAAGGAAACAAGTCCAATACGCCGTATCTAGGAAAGGAAATACGCCGTATTCAAGCTTCATGGGAATAAAATATTCTGGAAGATATCAAACGTGGTCCCTACTCCAAGAACTCCAATACGCCGTATCTAATACCTTGGATACGCCGTATCAAACCGACTCTAGACGACTATAAATACAAAACTCAGTAACGAGTTTTAAGTGTGCTAAATCATATTCTCGATACCTAAATCACAAAAGTCGATTTTCAGAGGAGAAAAAGAGCAGAAGAGGTCTTGCAACGCATTCTAATCCATAGAAGACAACGTGTAATTTCTTATACTTTTGTAATCATTCAGTTTTTGGTATCATTTGTTAACTCGGTTAGTTTACCTTGGCTAAAACAATTACTCTTGTATTAATTATAATGTTTGAAGGCTAATACCTTCGGGTATTAGCCATTATTATGAAGATCTGAATGTTTGGTTTTGTTTATATCTCGATTGCTTAATTTATCGTTGTATGCTTGTTTATGTTTATCAATTTATACTTGTTTACGTGCTTTTGTATGCGACCTATCATTCAACTGGATCTAGTGATACGGACCAAGTAATCTAGATGCCGGGATAGCTCTCCATATAGTAATTTATACATCTAGAATCATAGGATCACAAATATTGTCCTTCTAAAATCGTGCTAAGGATACGCTTCTGGCTTAACTAGTTAACGGAAACTGCCTTTGGTTTATTGAACATGTTGACTAGTAGGTGAATCTAGATAATTCAACAAATAATGTTCTGATTCCATTGGATAGTTGGACAAGTGGACTACTAGAGTATAAATTGCCATTAAGCAGTAAGTGGGTAAAGTCTCTATGAGCTAGGGTTTAACAAGATCACCATTGCTTTAATTCATAAGATATATTATAATCAACAAATAAGGATGCTTTAAGCGGATGCTTTAAGCGGATGCTTTAATTGTGACATAATTAATGTGTCTAGGTCTTAGGATGAAGTCTCGCCTAAGTCTAAGAATGATATGCCTTATCGAGATAAGTAATCATTGCACTAAATAAATAAACCAACTTCTAATCGAATTAATGATTGCTAATACAATTTTCTATCATAAGGCTTGACCGCTCTTTTATCTTTTGTTAATTTGCTTGCGTGGGTTAAAGTGTCTTGAATTGATTGTAGTCATCAACCAAACCCGTGCCAATCTCTCAGGCTGAAACCCCCCTTTTACCTGTTAGAATTAGGATTATAACTAACATAAGATGAGCATATGTTTGACTTAGATTAGAATTAACATAGATTAGGTAACCAAGATTTAAATAAATTGAAAGATTTAACCTCGCTTCAAGTGTTTGACACCCTACTTACCACGAATCTACCACTGACCGGGTACACTACCCGTTAAAGTGTTGTTTTTGGTTAAGTCGGAAAAATATAAATTTAAAACTTGAATCATAAAAATATACACCACACAACGACACATCAAGTTTTTGGCGCCCCTGCCGGGGAGTGAAATTTAATCATGATTTTTATTTGATATTTTGGTTTTTAGATTAGATTAGATCTAACCCTTATGATTAGTGTAGTTTAGAATAGTTTATATTCTTGCTTGTTTTCTTATTCTGTTTGTGTGATACGAAGTATTCAGTTCACTGAATACAACGTATTGATTATTTAATAGTTTTTCTAGTAAGATTGTTGCAGGATGGACGATCCAAACATTACTATGGAAGAATACATCAGGCTCGAGAAAGAAAAAGCTTGAAAACGTGCGAAAGTGTTTAACTGGGAAACTGCTAAGTATGGTAAAATCTGGTATGATGAAGACATTCACGACCTCAGATCCGTTGAAGCCAAATTCTCAGCTATATCCTTTAATGACGGGGTATCATCTGAAAAAACACTTTCTTGTAAACCCACGGTAAGTTCTCTTAACCATGAAATTGACTTTAAAATTTCATTTGACGATTCCGATGATGAAAATTACACTGTAATTTTTGACAAAAACTAGTTTTCCTATAAAATAATTTCTACCAATGATTTGAAAACGGATTCGGAAAATGATAATGAAAAAGCCATGCCTTCACTTCCATCACTTGAGTCTACGATCAGTTGTTTTGATGATTTAGACTTCTTTAAAGATTTTGAGAATGAATTTTCAGCCATTGTTTACAATGATGCTCAAACGTCTAAATCAGATTTATTAACTGAACTGATTTTAAGCCCTCAACATATCGATGAATTTGATTTAAATGATAAAACATCATTGTCTAAATATGACGAAGAGGAACAAAATGTTTTGTACTTTAATGATCTATTCCCCTTCAACATTATTCATCCTGATGCTTTAAAGTCAGAAAAAGACAATGATGATAATGAAGTCGATATAATACGATTTTCGGGGGTAATGAAATTACACAAGGGTCAAATATACTTTTTGAAACAAGTCACAATAAAATCAATAAAACTCTCATAACGGGAAGTTTTGTCATGAACTTAAAAGTAAATATTGTGATTTGGAATTATTACGTAAACGGAATGCTATTCTATCTCATAATGAATTTATATGTGCCGTTTGGCATCCCGTTCGACCCTAAATTGTTTTATAAGGATGGGAGTAAATTGGGGCAAGTCTAAATTAAAGACTTTTCTGTAAATAAAAGTGCTTGCCGAGAGACAACCCGGAATGTAATTTTCAATTTTTTATCGAGTCTGTCTTCCCAGACTGTCTATACGGCGTATCCAAACCCCATGGATACGGCGTATTGACCTTCTGGACGATATCTAGTCTTTATTTTCAGCATAGTCTATACGACGTATTCATTAAATAAATACAGCGTATACGTGTATCAATACGGCGTATCCTGGGGTATGGATACGGCGTACCGACTTCCTGTACAGTTTTAGATTTATATTTCGAGTCTAACCAACGAATACACGAAGAAAGAAATTGCACTTGTTTTCTTATGCTTAATACAGGAACCTTCTGAACGAAAAGATTTGGTGGACTGCATATTTTTTGGAATTCTGTGTGTGCTTTTCGTGCTAGGATTCAGACCCGCTTTCGCACACACATTCTTGCTCATAAACGCTACATGGATAATTTACCGAGCAAGTATCAGGGGAGTTTCTCATTCTAATTCTTTTTAATTCTCGTATTTAATGTTTCTATACAACGAGGACGTTGTATAATTCAAGAATAGGGATTGTATTAGAATGTTTACTTGTCTTAATTTTCACACTAAAATGCTTAAATTATGCTCAAATTTAAAAAAAATTCAAGCATACTATTGTAAAATTACGTGATACATAACCCGCACATAATAACCCTTGTTAGATATAGTGAAGATTTAACCTTATCCGTTTCCAAATGTTTACCTAGATTCCACAAAATATGAGTGTGCCGGTGATGTTATAGACTTTAGAACTTGGCTTGGTATATCTATTCGAGACCGCACTGATAAGTACTATGGATTTAGATGGAGTAACTTGTTTAAATTGGTAAATTTTAGGATTACACCTAAAACGCCTTTACATGTTGCTTATTAACTAACTACATTGTTTAGTTAACCCCCGTATAAACCCTTTGTTTACTCTCATTTTAAGAGTAAGATACCCCTAAAATAACTCGTAGAGCCAATCCTTTAGGAATTCACCAATTATTTGTTTCATTACACCTTTACACCTTAGCCTAACTTGTTAGATTAAGTTTATTTTACAGTTACTAGTTGCTTAAAGTGTAAAGTTTGTATTTCCCGAGTCTAGTGTCAATTTTGGTATGGTTGGAAGAAATTTGCACATCGCAAATGGGAATGTATATTATAGTCAAAACTCATGTATTTTTACTACCATCGCAATTAATGGTACGTCCGAAGAACGAAGAATCACCGAAGGAATTATCCGGAATTATTATGATCGTGAAGATGGTGAAATTACACCGAGTTTCGTAGTATAGTGTTATGAAAAAAACGAAAAAAATAGAAAAATCGCAACATAAAAAGAGAGAAGGAAAGTTTGAAGATAATCGTTTCGCAACTACCGAAGGAATTACACGAAGGATCGATTATTCGTTGATACAAATCGACGATGTAGAGTATTGTATAAAGTGGAAGATATCGCCACTTGCCTTGTAAAGTATGGGATGATTGGGAAGTTGACCGTTACGGGAATGCCAACTTAGGTTGTTGTTTTTGATCTATGATCAAGACATTGTAAATAGTTGTGTCTTTATCATGGTAACGGTCGGGAAAAAGTGTCTAGCAACTTGTATTTTAGACTTAATCTATTTGTTTCGTAATTTTTATTTAACAACAATTTATTTCCCTTTCCTAATCATTAACCATGGGTTTTACGCGAATGAGGATGTGATCGAGCGTGCATGTCTATTCCGTCGTTACGGCCATGTATGCATGTCTCAGCTGCCTTGTTGGTTTATTACTATTGGTGAAAGTTAGAAGATCCATACCCTATATTACTCTACTATTCCTACTCTTTAGCTTATTCGAGGTGGGAGTGAGCAGTCACATGTGTCTATCCCGTCGTTACGGGTGTGTATGTGTGGTCTTTGTCGCCCTCCTGGAATATTGGTATCGATAAAGATTAGTTAGAGTAATCAACCCTAAGCCTTATCATACAAACCCATATTTACCTTTATAAACTTGTTACTCCTTAGCTTTAGCGGTGGAGATGTGTATCCTTGCCAAGCTTATGATAGAATACTCGTCACGACCGAGCAATTGAGCGAATTAGTTACATGTTACCACATATATTAGTTGAGTGATTTGAGTGTTTTCATCTTCCTATTTCGTGAGGTGTTTGGTTGTGTACTTGTAATAGATCAAATAAATGCTTTAACGGAAAATATCATCAGAGATACATTTTTATAAACTTCTAAAGGCTACTTGAGGACAAGTTGGATTCAAGTGGGGGGATATTTGATGACATCAAATAACGTCTATTTTATAGCATCATTTATCCTATGTAATTAACTCATTTTGTATAATTATTAAAAAGAATTGTTGCTTAATCGTTTAAATTTGAGAATTGCAGTAATTATGGAGTACTTGGTGAATATTAGCAAAAGAAGCGCATTTTGGAGCTTAAACGAAGATATTTTGAAGATTAACTATTCTAACAACCAATACGTTGTATCCACCAAGGAAGATACGACGTATCCGTGCCTGCACTCACCAAAGACCACAAAGGAAACAAGTCCAATACGTCGTATCTAGGAAAGGCGAGACGCCGTATTCAAGCTATATGAAATAAAATATTCTGGAAGATATCAAACGTGGTCTCTACTTCAAAAAACCCCAATACGCCGTATCTAACACCTTGGATACGCCGTATCGACACCGACTCCAGACCCTATAAATACAAATCTCAAAAACGAGTTTTAAGTGTGCTAAATCATATTCTCGATACCTAAACCACAAAAGTCGATTTTTAGAGGAGAAAAAGAGCAGAAGAGGTCTTGCAACGCATTCCAATCCATAGAAGACAACGTGTAATTTCTTATACTTTTGTAATCATTCAGTTTTTGGTATCATTCGTTAACTCGTTAGTTTACCTTGGCTAAAACAATTACTCTTGTATTAATTACGATGTTTGAAAGCTAATACCTTTGGGTATTAGCCATTATTATGAAGATCTGAATGTTTGGTTTTGTTTATATCTTGATTTCTTAATTTATCGTTGTATACTTGTTTATGTTTATCAATATACTTGTTTACGTGCTTTTATATGTGACCTATCATTCAACTGGATCTAGTGATACGGACCAAGTAATCTAGATGCCAAGATAGCTCTCCATATAGTAATTTATACATCTAGAATCATAGGATCACAAATATTGTCCTTCTAAAATCGTGCTAAGGATACGCTTCTGGCTTAACTAGTTAACGGAAATTGCCTTTGGTTTATTGAACATGTTGACTAGTAGGTGAATCTAGATAATTCAACAAATAATGTTCTGATTCCATTGGATAGTTGGACAAGTGGACTACTAGTGTATAAATTGCCATTAAGCAGTAAGTGGGTAAAGTCTCTATGAGCTAGGGTTTAACAAGATCACCATTGCTTTAATCCCTAAGATAGATTATAATCAGCAAATAAGGATGCTTTATGCGGATGCTTTAATTGTGACAGAATTAATGTGTCTAGGTCTTAGGATGAAGTCCCGCCTAAGTCTAAGAATGATATGCCTCTTCGAGATAAGTAATCATTGCACTGAATAAACAAACCAACTTCTAATCGGATTAATGATGGCTAATACAGTTTTCTATCATAAGGCTCGACCGCTCTTTTATCTTCTGTTAATTTGCTTGCGTGGGTTAAAGTGTCTTGAATTGATTGTAGTCACCAACCAAACCCGTGCCAGTCTCTCAGGCTGAAACCCCCCTTTTACCTGTTAGAATTAGGATTAGAACTAACATAAGATTAGCATAGGTTTGACTTAGATTAGAATTAACTTAGATTAGATAACCAAAATATAAATTTAAAACTTGAATCATAAAAATATACACCACACAACGACACATCAGTTATCAACACCATCACCACAAACAACACTGACACCACCAATCACCCCGCCACCACCACCACCACCACCCACCTCGCAACACCCTATGGTCACTCGTTCTAAAGTCGGAAGTGTAAAAGCTAACCCCAAGTACAACTTACATGTCACCACCTCCTCCCCTATCCCTAAGTCTCCATTCCATGCCCTGCGAGATCCTAACTGGAAACAAGCTATGTGTGACGACTATAAAGCTCTCATCGACAATAACACTTAGGTACTTGTTCAACGCCCACCAAATGTAAACATTGTCCGCTCCATGTGGCTGTATAAACACAAATATAATGCGGACGGGTCCTTAAGTCGGTACAAAGCCCGTCTAGTTGCAAATGGTCATAGTGAACAACAAGGCATCGACTGCGATGAAACATTTAGCCCTGTTGTCAAACCTGCTACCGTATGAACTGTTCTTAGCCTTGCAGTTTCTCGATAATGGCCTATTCATCAGTTAGACATGAAGAATGCATTTCTTTACGGTCATCTTACAAAGACGATTTACATGCACCAGCCACCAGGATTTACTGATTCAGCTCATTCGGATTATGTTTGCCTTCTATAGAAGTTGTTTTATGGCCTTAAGCATGCCCCTGAGCTTGGTTTCAACGATTTTCTAGCTATGCTATTCGAGCCTGTTTCTATTACAGCAAAACTGACTCATCTCTTTTCATCTTTCACAGGGGCCAGATACAGCTTACTTACTACTATATGTGGATGATATCATTCTTACAACCTCTTCTACTTTGCTTATGCAACGTATAATCTCTTCGCTATATGCTGAATTTGCTATGACATACCTTGGCCTACTGAATTATTTTCTCGGTATATCTGCCACGCGTACTACCTCTGGTATATTCTTGTCTCAGACGAAATATGCTACTGAGATTCTTAAGTGGTCACAGATGCTTAATTGTAACCCCTGCAGGACCCTAGTTGACACCAAAAACAAGCTTAGACCTGAAGGATCACCAGTTACTGATCCTACTTTATATCGCGGCCTTACCGGAGCACTTTAGTACCCCACCTTTACCCGACCGGATTTGTCATAATCCAGTTTCGACAGTTATTTTTTTCTTTGACTATGCATGATCCTTCCGAGCAACACCTTAATGCTATAAAACATGTTCTTACGTTATCTTCGAAGAACCACGAGATCTTGGGATTACATGCTATTTTCGATCTAACTACAGCACAACTTATATATCCTACTTATGATGCAGACTGGGCCGGTTGTCCGCAATGCCCGATCAACTTCTGGAAACCTGTGTTTTTCTTGGTGACAACCTCCTAACGGTGGTCTTCCAAACGCAAGACATGGTTGTTTCGTTCTAAGTGCCGAGGCTGAATACCAGCGGGGTTACTAATGCTGCAGCTAAGACATCTTGGATACGTAACCTTCTTTGTGACGCTCCCAACCCTCTTTTCATAGCAACCATGGTCTACTATGATAAAATCGAAGTTATGGCCCGTATACATGTCTGCAAACCCTGTGCCACATGCAATGTGCACCAAACATATAGAAGTTAAACATTTAATATAGGTACGAGGACAAAGTTACAGGCAAGGGTCATGTTCGAGTTCTTCATGTCCCTTCACGATTTCAGTATGCAGATATCTTTACAAAAGGACTCTCATACCCGTTGTTTGCTCTTCGGATCCAGTTTGAGCGTTTGCAAATCTCCCGCTCCAGCTGCGGGGCGTATTAGAGTACATATTATATTGTATATATAGTGTAATCGGCCCATTGGCCCGAGCCCGGTTTGTATAGCTTCTAGAGCAACCCATGGTCTAGAAGGTTCCTTTGTATCCTATATATAGGTCGACTGATTAACAAATAATAGGCAAGCAAACAATCCAATCAATATCAATTTCCTATTATCTTTCAACGAATATAAGCTAAAACTTCAATGACAAATACATGAAAATCACAGGAAAACAAAGGAACACGAATCCAATATAAGAGAGCCATAATTGCGCAAAACACTAACCACTAACAACGACAACATCAATCACTCACTAGCACGTCGAAAGATCTTGAAATCCATTTATCTCACCCAAGGCCTTTGGTCTAGTAGTATGTGTATTCCCCCACCAACTTAAAGGTTGTGGGTTTAAGCTTCGCTGAAGGCATTTGTGAGATATATATTGTGAGATAGGTGGTATAAGGTGTGAAAAAATTGTCGTTCTAAAAAAAATAAATTAAAATCCACTTATCCCAGGAGGCCAAACCATGAGAGAAACAAGCTGAGATTTAGGCCTTAAAAAGACGTTGAGTAGACGAAAAAATATTCACCATATATAATTGTTTTTTTTTCAAAAGGCAAATTTTATAAACACACCAAAACGCCACAAAGCTACAAACATCAAGAGGCTACAAGGAGGAGCCTAAACAACTAAAACAACAACAAATTACCAAAACATGAAAAAAAACCGCTAACAAAGAATCGCCCATGCTATACGGTTTTTAGACCCAATTATCCCAATTTAGAGATGAACAAGCACTCCTATTCTTGAGCCATAAAAGAGATAACGTGTGCACCGACGAGAAAATGTCTTCATGATTGGCCTTCTCTAACTCATCATGAGTAGCATGAAGAATTTTATTTTGCCACTTCCAAATAGACCAAAGAAGGACATAACAAACACCAAACAAAGCTTTTACCACCCTTCTATTTGTAAAAGGTAGATTTATTTTGCGAGATAAAATATCATCTAAAGAAAAGTCATCAGGAGGTCGGATGTTCCACCAACTCCAAATCTTAAGCCAAATAGTCCTTAGATGAGGGCAACTAATAAGGCAGTGGTCCAACGTTTTTTCATGATCATTACAAAATAGACACTAATCAGACTCAAGATTGATACCTTTATTTGTCAAATTTGAGCGAGTAGGTAAACGATTTAACGACGCCCTCCAAAGACATATATTAACCTTTTTCGGCACCCAAGAGTTCCATTTGAAGCTCACCTCTAAATTTGATTCTGCCAGCAACTTAGATTGCACTAAATCAGAAAAGCATTTCACAGAAAATTTACCTGATATGTCGACATTCCAAGCCCAGGCATCATCTTTTTCTGGTTGCAATGAAAGGCCACTAAGAAGATGCTCAAGAGAGTGAAGATCAAAATCAACACGCCCCCGCGGAGGAGATCTCCAAGCTCAAACACCCAGCCAATTCCCGTTCATCACCTTCCACCGGTCACATAAACGACAATCTTTTTTAATCTCAAAGGCATACAACCTAGGGAAGCCCTCTCTCACTCACACCAGCCGTTAACCAGTTATCGTTTCAAAAGCTAGTTTGCTCACCAGAGATAATTTTCTGAGTCATGAGGGAATCCAGAGGGACACCAATCTTTTTTATTTCCTCGATGGATCTTAAGATATTCTGCCAAACACTAGATCTCGATCTAAGAACACGAGCAACTCCAATACCACCATAAGAACTATAAATCTGCTTAATAACCTTTATCTATAGGGCCGACTCTTCACAACAAAATATCCAAAACCACTTGCCAATGAAACCTAAATTTTTTGCACGGAATAAGCCGATACCCAGACCGCCTGCTGATTTGCTTTTTAGAACATTTAGCCACTTTATCCAGACTATCATCTTTGAAACCCCAGAAAAAGCGACAACGGATCAATTCAAGTTTGTTGAGAACTTGATTAGCCGCTCTAAAGACAGAAAGGAAATAAAGAGGTAAACTTACCAAGACTGCTTTTACCAACGAAAGACGCCTGCCAGTCGACAGTAATTTTGCTTTCCATGAAGATAATCTTCTAACAAAACTGTCAGTCATATTACTCCAGCTTTTACCTAATCTTATATATTTTCCAACCGGAAGCCCGAGGTACAAGAAAGTTAAATTACCATGGAGGTATTTGATTGTGTTTGCAGCCTGATTCACCTCCAAAATAGGGGCACCAACACCATATATCCGACTCTTTGATAGGTTAACTTTTAGACTAGAAGCATCATTAAAGCATTTCAACATTCTAACCAGGTGGATGGCATTAAAACTCGACCACTCACCAAAAAAGAGAGCGTCATTCTCAAATTGAAGAAGAGATATGTTTGAACCATCATTAGCAAGGGAAAATTTGTTGTAAAGTCTTCTGCTACAAGCTTCCAAGGTTAAAACCTGCAAAGCTTCAGCCATAATTAGGAAAAGAAAAGGAGATAATGGATCACCTTGCCTAAGGCCTCGCTTCATCCCAAATTCCTTTGTTGGAGACCCATTAATCAAAACTGACACAGTAGCAGAGGATAAGCAAGTATTGATCCAGTTACACCATTTAGATCCAAATCCCATTTAACTCATGACATCTTGAAGAAATTTATAATTCACGCTATCAAAAGCCTTTTCAAAATCCACTTTAAATAAAAGTAACCGAGCTCCCTCGTGCTTGGCAAAGTTAACAATCTCGTTTGCTATAAGAGAGCTATCCAAGATTTGCCGCCCGGCAAGAAAGGCTATTTGATTTAGACTGATTAATTTATGCATAACATTGGCTAATCTTGAAGCAAGAATCTTCGAAATCACCTTATAAGTGCAGCTAATAAGACAGATGGGATGATAGTTATTAAGCACGAGAGGGTCCTTCTTTTTAGGAGCGAGAACTGTAAAAGAAGCATTACACCCTCTCGCTAGAGAGCATGTAACATCAAAATGCCTTATACACTTATAGAAATCATCTTTTAATAACTCCCAGTATCGCTTGATAAACTTAAAGTTTAGCCCATCCGAACCCGAGGCCTTCGAGCTTACACAATTCCAAACAACTTCTTTGACTTCTTCTATAGTAATAGCAGCTTCAATGAGCTCAATATCACTTTCTTCAAGTCTTTTAAGCAACGAACTATGAAATAGAGGACAATTCTTCATTGGCTCTTTAAACCGATCTTCAAAGTGTTGGAAAGCTGCTAATTTAATAGAGTCAGGATTCTCGGTCCAAAACCCATTGACAAACAACCCCTTTATGCTTTGCTTTCTGAATTTTTTATTCACTTGTGAATGAAAAAAATTTGTATTTTCGTCTCCCTTTATTTCCCATTTCATCCTACTCTTATGCTTAAGAGAGTTTCTCTCTTTTTGCTCCAATTGATTCAACTCCCATATCCATCCATCTCTGTTAGAAATATCATCCAGGCTTAACTCCCCTTGTTCTGCTTTAGCGTCCCAATCCATAAGGCAATTTTTAATAACCTCATTTGCTTCATTATTTTTGGCTATTTGAGCATGACACCAGACTTTGATATAATTGTTGGTTTGTGCTTGTTACATAGTAATTATTTATACAGCTAAAAAATACGTGAGCCTATTAGGGGTACATACGGATACAAAGAGGATATGTTTAGTAATGTAATAAATATATTTATCGTATATTTATTAATTATATTAATATGTTTCACGAAAATAATAAATGGTCATTAATTAACTTATAGTCATTAACTATAGACAAGTAGACTAGGGCCGAAGGAGTGACTCGTGCGTCGTATAGTAGGAAATGTGGTGGGGCAAACTCCGTCAAACCCATAACAATATACTTATATAAACAATTAAACTAGGATAGTATGAAAGCAAATACGGTATGACAAGAGATAAGAGTAAGAATAATAAACCAAATTGTCACCTTAGTGACAGACACTCTGACTTGGGCGGCGAAAATTTGTGTCACACCGAGCAAACGCGAGGATTTTATAGTCTGGTGTCGGTAACGAAGCAACCTCTCTTCGCCCACTCCACCCTCGCGACACCCAACCAGAGTTTTCTTCCCTATTCTCAACAAATCTTTCCTTATGGCGGGAGAAAACGTAAACACAACTTTCGGCTTACATATCAATTTTCGATCATACTAAGCATAGATCGTCGATTCTAATCTTAACTAGAACCCAATCTTCACGTGTCAAAAATGAAAAACACCACAAGGTAGATATTTATTTGTGGTTATAATGAGGGTTTGGATAGATAGTGATCAGTTGGTAACAATATAAACAAAGGCCCACATACGGACTTAATACCCCACTCCTCAGTGAAATTCGAGCACCAAGTCGACCGACTATATGCGACAATTTAGTGGAAACTCCATGGTCATGAATATGATCAGTCGCACAAAATCAGCTCCTGGAAATAATCCCAAATCAAGCAAAACAAATAACCCTTTACCGCCTATGCACTAACATGATCCCGGCGCCAACAAAGCCCATCGCATCATGATCACCGGAGTTGGGCCCAACCCGCATTTCACACATACAACGATCCAAGGCGCCTAGCTCGAAAGCATAGCATGACGGCACCTTCCGCATTACCCACACCTGGAAAACCCGTGTCAACGCACCACAGGCCCGCAATTGTTAGTTAGGTTTAACACAGTCTTGAGGCCAACGTCGCAACGACCCACTAGCTACATTCACTAAACTTTCACCACAGAACGTATCTTATTAGTTATTCACAGTGAAAGTAAACCATGAGAAATTGATTCCTTTATCACCATCTGGCATCAAAGGTAGAGAATGGCCAAAATTGTGCAGCATATAGGATCCTGCAAAACAGTAAGCAGAAGCTATGCCACAATGATAACCAGCGTGGATGATGGAGTTTCAGAATGTTACTAAGAATTCCTTGCTTTCCCCTCATTTTCGCACTAACACATTTCTTAGCTAGCGTACTTTACGACTTCACTTCAAAACACTCACACGTATCGATCAAATCATTCTTGTTTGGCATCCATCAAGTCATATTGCTTGTTCGGTAGACACAATTTATGCACTGGAGACATCTTGTTGTTGTTGTGGTTGTTGTGCCATGATGAATTCTGAATTGTATACAAGAATGTGTTAGATAAAAAATAATTTATAAATAATTAATAACCTTAGTTTGTCGCGTCGTTTTATTAACACTCTGTTTGTCTTTGTAGTGTTGTGGAAAATTCAAGTTTTGTGAAAACATATATATAATCAGTTTCTTTCTCAATGTGATTAATTTCGTTGCTTTTATGAGCACATGCCATATGTTTTTTATCAGCATTATCTTCATTCTCATTACACAAAAATTCTTCTTCTCTCTCTCCACCTTCTAATGATTTCTCCTATGCTTCACACAATTACTTCACTACTTCACTTTACTACTTTCACACACCTAGTCTCTATCTACAACTTGCATGGTCGAAATCATGCCTATGAACTAGTAAGTAACCTTATGGAAAACTAGAAGGGGGGGTTGAATAGTTTATTGCTTTTTAATTTAATGTTTATGTTTGTTAATAAAAACTTAGATTCGACTTTATGTGAATTCAACACTTGCATAATATAAACAATATACTTATATAAATAATTAATAAGATAGTATGAGCAAATAAAGTAAGACAAGAGATAAGAGTAAGAACAATCAAACCACAACGCGAGGATTTATAGTGGTTCGGTAACGAAGCACCTCTTCGCCCTACTCCACTCCTCGAGCACCAAACTCGAGAGTTTTCTTCACTATGTCAACAAACTCCCTTATGGCGGAGAAAACCGTACACAACTTTCGCTTATATCAATTTCCGACACTAAGCTAGATGTCGAGTTCTAATCTTAGCTAGAACCAATCTATCACGACTTCACAACTTCTTCACTACTTTCACGACTTCACAACACAACTTCACAACTACACAACTTCTTCACACCTTAGTTTTCTTCACACCACTACTTCACTACTTCACTTCTACTTTCACACCTAACTATCACAACTTGGATGAATCACTAGATTCAACTATACTTACAACAATCACAAAGATTTATCTACTACACAACTTTACAAGATTTACAAATGATTTACAAATTGTGATATGGATGCAACAAGATTGCAATACACACTTGAGGTGTAATACTTCTTCACTTGATGATGGAAGTATTCTTCTCTTGCACTTGAGGAATTGAGCTTGGATCACTTGGAAACAAAGCTTTATGATTAGATGATCAAAGGATTTTAATGAGATGTGTGGGCTGTTTTAGATCAGAAAGAATGAGTGCAAAAGGTGAGAAAATAGTGGGGAAAAGTCCAGTATTTATAGGACAAACTGGAGGAGCGTCAGTCTATGGGCGGTCCCCTTAAATAGGTGGGCGGTCCCCTTAAAATTAAGGGGGCCGCCCTTGTATTTAAGGGGGCCGCCCTAGACTAGGCGCTCCCCATTTTGTCCTTTTGTGTAGGGAGAATTTTTTGGAACTTTCTAGCCGTTTTAGGTCCAAAAATTTGAATTTCAAAATGTTTATTTTGAATAAAACATTTCTTTTAATTGTAGAAAATGTTTTGTAATGTTTATAAAAATGTTTACAACATTTTATAAAAGTGTGAGGTTGAATAAAAATTTCCTTTGATCATAAAATGCATTAAGCATTTATTTATTCATACCTTGAAGTGATATAATTTTCGAAATGAAAATTTACTACTAATTACTTGTTTACGTTTAATTTTACATTGAACGTTTTTATATTTTGTGATTATCAAAACGTAAAGATGTAAAAAATATTAATAATGTTTTTAGGCATTATTTCTATCAACAATCTCCCTCTTTTTGATGATTACAAAATTTAAACTCATTAAATGTAAAATTATTTTTAAACAAGTATTTAGTGAGTTTTATGTCATTTCTTCCCCTTTTTGTAGAATCAAAAAGGCATCATCGAGAATTGCTAGTAAAATCGACGGAATAAATGCTCCCCCTCGTTCGAGGGCACCAAGGAATCGAGCTATGGTTTCTTGGCTACAAAAACGAGTTAGAACAATACAAATATTTCTAACATGTAGCAAGAAGGAAAAATATGGCATAATAATAATGCAACCAACAATAATCATCCATTAAAAGTAAAATAGTGTGTGAACCACACTCATGCATACATAAGGAAAATGCTAACATACATGAAATTTTTAAACTACAAAAAGTCCTATAACTAGTAAAGCTCCATAGGACTTGCTTGCAAAATGGTGGATGAACAATTATTTAAGAAACTAAACATAGAGTATGTTTAGTTTGGGGAAGATGATGGAGGTGGTGGGATGATGGTTGTTGGTGGTTGTGAGAGCATATGTTCAATATATGAAAACATATATTGGAGTTCATCTCTCAATCCAAATATGAGAGTACGATTGTGAATGCAACACAAACATGAATCTCCATGTGCCTCAAGAAGGTTCCAAGGAATGGGATGACCAAAGATAGGTGGTGAAGGTGATGGAGTATCAAATTGGACATCAAGTGGGGTAATTGGTGAAAGGGTGAGAGTGATGTCCATTGATGCATTTTCTTGAGTTGGAGGTGGTGGAGAAACTCTTGGAGGAGGAGATGTTGGTGGGTTCAAGTAACCATTGGGTGAAAGTGATGTTGATGAGGTTGGTGATTTGGGTATGTAGTCAATTGAGGATGAAGAAGTATCTTTGGTTGATGGTGTTTTGGAAGGTGCATTAGGAGCACTAGGTGATGAGGGTTGAAGTTTGGGTGATAGAGTTTTTATGTCATCTTGGGTTAAATCCACAAACAATTGTTTTGGTAGAATGATGTTGATTTTTCGTCTCTTGGAGGATTTGAAAATGGAAGTTCTAGTGGATGTCATGGATGTTGATAATGGTTAGTGTATGATGAGAAAGATGATGTATTGGTGATGATCATTTGGAAGGGATTTGTGAAAAGGAAATGGTTTGAAAATGGAATAAGTTTAGACTAGTTTAAGTTATTCTAAATTGTGTTCGAGCATTCTGGGCAAAGATAGCTGAGACTAGGTAAAAGAGGGTCAAAATGCAGGAAAAACACTGTTTTACCCATGATTTACTAGGGCGGTCCCCTTAATTAGGGGTCGGTCCCCTTAAAGATAAGGGGGCCGCCCGTTATGAATTAAAGGAGCCGCCCTTTGTTGGTTTCCATTTTTCACATAAAAATAATTTTTCTTAGAATTTTTGTAAGAGTATTTCTATTTTGGTGGTTTATTTGCAGCAAGCCCTATTGAGTTTTATGAGCACATTTAATCATATAATACGTAATAAACACATCAAATTATGAAACCAAAGTAGCATAAGTAGTTGATTAAACAACACATCTAAGGGTTTAAATCATCATAGCAAGCAAGTATCTAAAGATAACCAACACCTAAGTCTTTCTGAATAAATTGGATAATCACCACACATTGTTTAGAACATACACATAATCGAGTTAAAAATTATCTCAAACTACATTTAGCTATCTAGCTAATTTCATTTCTATGTCTTCACTTCTTCTTCTTGCTAAACACTCCTTTTAGTGCCTTTCCAAATGATTTGAACCCTCCGCGCATGTCCTTGTGCATTTTTTACGTTTGGTTGAGCAAGGTGGTTTGTCGTTCAAAGAGAGTTTCATCGGTTTGTTCGAAAAAGGAAGGCATTTGGTAGTTTTGGTAGTTGAGTAGATTAAGAGAGTTAAGATAGGTGGTAGGAGATAGAGAACTTGCTCAAGAAGTTTCAACATCATCATCATCATCGTGTTGATGAGATAACATGCCTTAATGATGAGAGGATGAAAAAGAGATGGAATGACGTGCCTTGCCATAATCACTTCGAGGTCGTCGAGTTTGTTTTAGGGCAAGAGGACGCATGACTCGCTCAACAATGTCATAGATGCCATTGTCAAAATGAGGATACGTTTCCATGACGTGTCGATAAAGACGAGTTAGAAACATGCCATACAGAAGATTTGCGGTTGGAGTAGCTCTCACACATTTGATTCTTTTGACAAAGAAATAAGCAAGATTGTATTGTTCTTCAACAACAACATAATACAACATGTGAGCAAGACAAGCGGGGAGACGGTCCCGATGTCCTCCTAGTCTGAACACATTCTCCCGAATGAGTTCTTCCCATTGCTTCATGTCGGGGCTTAGTTCTTTGGTGAGAATTTGATTTGGATTGAGAGAGACGGTTTGGCTTTTAATGGTATGGTCTACCACGACACGTTCCAATTCAAGAAGTCAATAAATGTCATCAAGAGTAGGAATATCAGTGCAATATGGTCCCTTGGTCTCTTAAGAATACTTAAGAGATGCAAGGTCCCATTCGTTTGTAAAAACGGCTTGACCATTGTATGGAATTTTAAAGATTTGACCGAATTGAGCGAGAGTGAGAGTTATGAATTCATGTTGAATCATAAAAGAGATAACAAGATAGCCAATTCATCGGTTTGTACCGTGACTTGACTATAAAAGTCTAGAATAAATCTCGAAACAATCGGTTCGTTGATTTGAAAGAGACAATTGAAGCGAATGTTAGTAAAGAGACGCTTAATATTGTTGGATTTATAGTAGGCTTGATCAACAACATGACCTTCGTGAATGTTACGGTTTTCAATAGGTTTGTAGAATTGGGCAATAGTAGGGGAGATGCCGGGAATTTTGGATACTTTTGGGATGTAGGATTTAGTAAGAGATATATCGGTGGTAGTAGCTTTCAGCATTTTTGTTACCTAAACAAGTTATCAACAACATAAAATGTTAAAAAATATAATAAATAAAATAAAATGAAGTTTTGAAAAATGACGAATGTGGGACAAGGATTACTTCGATTCTAAAAACCTTAAAAAGTGATCCATATGTTCCTTAATTTATTTTGACTTAATCTAGGATGTCGAAGAATATATATTAGTTATATATTTCAATATCAAGACAATGACCCAAACACTCCCTTATTAATATAAAATTTGTTTAAGCTTGTCAAAAACTATACGTTAAGTGTATATTTTGTTGACAAGTATAAGTTTATTATTTTTGACTTGACAAAAGTTAAGTAGTGTTTGTTTTGACTCAAACCCATGTTTTAAAATATTAAACCAAACGCCCCTTTATTTTATACCTTTCATAAAAGGTATCAATATATATATGAATTATATATCTTGATTACTTATACGAGTTTGTTGAGTGTTTATACAAGTGACAAAACTATAGTGATGGTCATTTTGACTCTAAAAGTGATCCTAAGAAACGAGCCAAACTCTCCTTTATTTTTATAGAATTTTACTTTTTGATTTAAAAAAATATGTATGTATGTTTGGATGATTAATACTTGATTATTTTTATCATGTTTTGGCATTAATCAACAATGTGTAAGTTTAAAAATGCATATATGTAAAAATTCGGCTATATGTTCATGAGCAAACATGTTCTTAAAACCTTTTGACTCAACAAGTGTTTTGATTCAATTCTATCAAGGTTGTAGTGTTCCTATAACTACGGGTATCATTGTAGTTATGGAAATCCTAGACCAAACTAAGAATTATGAAAATAATAAAAAATACCCAATTTTGATTAGAAACAAAATTGGATGAAATCAAACAAAAGATGGTTGGAAAACTTACAATGGATGTTGTTGATAGACTTGTTAGTAATTGTCCCTTGCGAATAATGGTTGATTTGGTGATTTGAGGTTTGATTTTGAAGGTTTTGGTGATGGGGTTTTCGTTTACAGCAGTTGGGAGAAAGAGGGAAGAAAAAAATGATGCTTGGTATATAATTTCGACTGCAATGGGGTGTTTGTTTTCACAGATAGGCGGTCCTCTTAATTAATTAAGGGGGGAACCCTTTTTACACGGCCGATCCCCTTAATTTTAAGGGGGCCGCCACCTAAAAAAAAAATCTTTGAATTTTGGCTAGTTTTGTGAGAATGAATATTGACAATTTTTAATTAACCCATTGTTTAATTAAAACGTTTCTTCGATTATTTCGGATGAGATAATCAAGATGTCAATACATAAGACGATCTGGTGACTAGACTTCTTGTGAACATGATGAGTTAATTTCTTCGAACGAAAAAAAATTAATTGATACGTTTTGAAATGGAAAAAGTCGATATTGTAGAAGATGAGATATTAGAATGGAGTTGAGACTTCAACAAGGCAATTTTGATAGACGTAGTTGAGGCGAGCGTCGAGGTGGAAGGGAGTTTGTTTCATCCATAGTGGTTTAAGACTTTTCCGATGCAAAACTAATCCTACTTCTATGTTAATTATTATCCACTAACTCACTTTTCTTCGTCTACGTGAGTTCGTGGCCATAGAAGATTTCCATTTCATAGTGGTTCATGGATAATCCATGTGAAAGAATGGTTCCTAATGAACAAATTCTTTTAAGACTAGAAAGCCAACAAATGGCATTTCTAGTGACTACCATAATTCCTAAATATCACTAATACTAAGTATATCATATACCAATCTATAATTTACGTAATTAGAGAGTGAGACGTACCTTAGCCTTCAAGAGAAATTGCATAAAAATCTTCAAGGTAGCAAGCTTTAAGGATGAGGATTTATGGAAATCCTATATGAGTTCTTCAATTTGTTTGACGAAAGCCAAATGATGCTTGTAGATGATTAACCTCGGAAGATATGATCATTTAGCCATTTGGTAATATCCTTTAACTTGTTCCTGATTGATTATTAAAAAGATACTGGTCATAACACATGAGTTACCCCAAAACAGAAACAACCATATCTTTAGCGTGGACATCCCCAAAACACAATCACCATTAAGTCCTTGGCACCTAAAGCTTACTGATCTCCCTGAAAAACATTGCTTTAAAACGTCACAATAATGTTGGTGAATTCATAGGTTTGATTGAAATCATAATATGCAGGACCAGCAAAGACTTTCCCCGTGATCATGCAACACATGCAGATATCACAAAACCAGATTACATTTTCCTAAGCTCATGACACTGAAGCTCGACGATCTTTCTTGCAATAATGTATTTGCAATTCTGCCCGATTTACGAAGTTTAAAACCCGAAAGCACCCCAAATAACATGCTAAAACGTACGTGATTCCGTGATAGCGTATTCGCTTAACCGATACGGGGAGGTCGTTTTCCCCAAATAGATCTATTCATAACATTCGCGCTTACATAAGGTTAATTGTGACAACCTACATCTATGCAATTTAACGAAGTTCATGATAATGGCTCAAGTTGTGGTAGTCGCTAACTTAGGCAAACATGGTAATCAATAATAAAAATATCCATTTAGCGTTCCATTTTATAAAACACAGCATGTTTGTCCACCTCCATATTATAAATCTTGAAATCGTAAAAATATGGGGCTATGAACTCACCTTGAGTTCTGATAATCTAAATATCACAGATAATGCGTCACGCAAATCCATCAGATTGCAACCTATTTAATTTAAGGTCGTATAAAGTACCCATCAACTTTGAATTAACTTAACATCATATATAGTGTCCATGTGTAGTATACATCCATACTAATCGTTCGGGCTATCATAATTTATAAGAGGTCATGCAGTAGACGTATGAGGAGCTAAGGACACATTAAAATAGTCGTAAACCAGCAACTTGTCGATACGCAACCCCGAAGAGGCCTCTCATTATGAAACTCCCTAGTAATATAGTACTTTGATAACCACATATAATTCTATATTGTTCAATCACCTTCTAATTGTTTTGGGAAAATTGTTGGTTAATAAGTAAAAACGTTTATAATTTACCGGTTTTTAGTAAATTATAGCATAAATTTTTTGACGTTTAAGCCTAGATCTTGACAGTTCTGTCTTATGCACACGTGCTTTCGTATTAAGAACGAGTTATCAAATTTGAAATTTTTCATATTTTTGTCCTCTGATTCGAACAGTAACTATTTAACTGTACACAACCAGACAGAAGTACAACGAAAGCATTCCAATGTAAAAGATATTTTTATAGTTTTAGTTAATCGTACAACCCGTAAAACGATCGTATTTTATTCATTAATATAAGCTCCGTATTATAGCGATTCTTTCGAGCACGTTCTAGTTAATGAAAATTCTATCAATTTATAAGGTTTAAAAAATAAAGTTTCTGTCATGAATAGTGTTTTTACTTTCAAAAGTTTATAAATTTAATTTTTTACAAACTTTTAATTACCGAAAAACTGCGAAATTCAAACTAATTCGATATTAATTGAAAAATTTTAACAGATTTCTTTAACATTTAGAATCCTAAAAATATGTTTTATTAGTTAAAATTATCAAACTTGCTGTTTGAACTTAGTTTTAATAAAAGTTATTTATAAAAATTCGTTTAATTAACGTTATAACTCGTAATTAGCGTAACTTTTTTTGTTATTTATGCCGTTTGACAAGTTTCTTACTCTTTCAGAATCGTCATGAGTCATATTATTTTATAAAATATAAAATAAATATATTTTTATACACTTTTGGACAGAAAGTTTGGGTGACCTTATTAAGTCCATTTTTAACCTTGTTTTTATATTTTACACTTTATAACATTACCACAAGCCTTATATTTTATTTATGACATAAGTGTTACATATAATAAGAGTCCATTAGTCCCTAATATCCTCATCTTTCCAAATTACCAAGTCCAAATTAACGGACTTTTAATCCTAACTTCATAAGTAACCTTTTACTCCAAGTTTTTATACATACCATTTTAACATATAAACGCATAAGTGTACAAGTCATTTACTTCAATATGACTATATTCTAGTGTCATATAACAGAATTAAGAAGTACATAAATCAAACATTAATATGCCATTTGCCTTTCTCTTACTAATAACATATTAAGTGCACTTTTTAAAACCCTAATTAACATTAACACTTTTTAAGCTTAATTAAGATTGTAAAATACTTATGTATCCATTTATAACTTCATATTACCATCCATACAACATGTGTATAAATCCATAAATCATGTTTACAAAAAAATCCATGTTTTCGAAAGATAAACATATCCATAATGGTGATTTCACTACATAAACATTCACATATGCATTATAATCATATAAATAAAAAGTTTTATAGGCTTATCAACATAACCTTAATAATGGATGATTAATGATGAGAAAAGTAAGTGCTAATAGCCCTTGTTTAGAACTTTAAACCCAAAGCTTGCATCCAATAAACCCAACGTTCTCAAATGAAAAACCCTAAGTTTACTTTCCATGCTTTCACCTTGCAATTGGTTATTCATGCTTCAAACCATCTGAGGTATCTAGATATAATGTAGGTATGTATAATAAAATGTTGTAGAAATTTTTTGTATGGGTTTAGTAAGAGGGATTTGTTCTGCCGTGAAGCTCAAAGATGCAAAAAAGGGAAGAGAGATTTGATCTTTTTTACTACTATTTTGCATGTAAGTGTATCTAACTCATGTTATGGCTTGTAATATAATCTAGGATAGAGTAAAAAAGAATATGCAATAGTTAGTCAAAAACACATCTCATGGTCTTAAGGAAGACTATGGTCAAAAGGGAACAAGGTATGGCTATGTTAAATGCAAAAGTGATGTACAAAACCAACTTGTATGATTTTTCTTATATATCTTTGTAATGAATTTTGGCAATAATTTGCAAATTATGAATAATATGTATATTTTTGTAATTTTTTATGTATTTGGTATAAAAGGTGGGGTATATTGTTGACAGCGTGAAAAGTTTTGGTGGTTCCGGGTATGCTCTAAATGCAATTTATCGCGAAACGTATACACTTTACGTATCCGATAAAAATAAAATGAACAAGAGAACTCGTGATATAATTATTCTCAAAATAATTATTTATTACTGATTGAGAACATTTAATTCGTTTGACGCCCGTATTACCCTTAAACTCTAAATTTTTTAGCCTACAAACGATTTAGCTTAACATTTATGATTTAAAACAAACAGGCGTATAATATAAAAGATGAATAGTAGATTTATCGATGTCGTAAATGACTTGAAAACAGGTGTTATAGACTTCCCCCGTTAAACGAGCCTTGTCCTCAAGTGCCACAACGATGCGGCACTTTGACGACGTGTGGTCTTGGTGAACGATGTGTGGAATTTCTTCTTTAATTGGTCTTCCACGTTCCCGACGTTGAACACATGACCTCTCTTGGAGTTCCATCAAAACCTTGACTAATGGGATCCGACTCTTTCGCTTCAACCGGTTAAACTTCTCCGGCCCATTATTTCTAATGGATCCTCAAACAAAATGAAGCCATAGTCATCAAGATGACGTCCATCCACGGAAACGCTAATGGGTTCGTCGGGCATGAACACGTTTTCAGTTTGGAAACACACGGAATGTATTATGAACTCTCCAACTCTTCAGGACGCTCGAGCTGTAAGCAACCTCTACCAACCTTTTCTAAAAACCATGAAAGGTCCAACATAACCTGGAGTTTTACATTCCCCACCCCGATTGCCAATACGTACACCCCTTTCCAAGGTGAACTTTTAAGGATAACTATCCCGACTTGGAATTCCAGTCGTACTTAACCTTTAGATCGCGTAACTCTTCGTCGATCATGACGGCTTTGCATCCTTTGCTTGATTTGGATGAATTTTCTCAGTCATCTCTTGAATTAATCTGGACCGAGGATTTGAGCTTCTCCAACTCAGTCCAACAAAACAGGTGAACGACGACTTTCGACCATAAATGTGCTTTGAATGGTGCGGACTTTGATGCTAGAGCGTGATAGCTATTTGTTGTATGAAAACGCGACCTATGGCCAAAATGATTTACCCAACCCTTTTCCATAAATCGTCGCACAAGCACGCAGTAACATAATCCTACGAGAGTTTGAATGGTCCGTAACGCCCCAACACAAAGGTAGAATATTACAAACATGGTGTGACAACCACAGGCATACATCATCAAACACAAGCATAAACATCGAAGTACATCCAAATAAATAACCAAAAGGAAATAAGTTCAACATAACTTAAGGTAGCAATAAGAATCTTAAAAGACAGACATATCCAAACCGAAATAAACCAAATAAACGAAGTCTTGAAAAATAACAAATTATATATCCAAAACTAAGATCTCTAGGTAAGTCCACAACTCAGCACTCATATCCCAAAGCAACCTCAGCTCCTAGCTTAGATACCTGCCTTAGCAGGGTAAAAGAAAAATGCGGCTTGAGCTTACAAAGCCCAGTGAAACAATATATATAAATCGAAAGCTAAAGATAACGGAAAAATCGAAAAGATACGATTATAATGTGCAAAGGATATCACAAGAACCAATGAGCAAAGGGCATACAATATAACGTAAGACTAATCAGAAGTCAATTCATCGAGTAAGGTAAGATGAAAAATCAGAAATCGAATCAAGTCCAATTACTCAGCCCAAACAAATCATATCATAATAACCATTGAGTAGCTAGCTCCACAATTTGTAAAAGACGTGTAAGCACCCAAAACATCAGTCACCAAATAACTATATCCATAATGTCAAAAATCCATCGAATACAACACAAATCTAGGATGCATCGCATAACGCCCCTTAAACAAATAATAATCTTCAAAAGCCATAATAAATCAAATGGGGGACGGCGTGAGAAATCACTCACTCACACATGAGTCATGCCAAAGGTGCACAATGACACGACCATGTTACCTTCATGGCTAGGAAACAAATAGTGGCTCGGGTCTCAAACTGAAGGGTTCAAAACAAAGTCATATCAAAGTTCATTCACAGGGATCATAAGCAAAGGTTCAATGCCAAAGGATCAAATATCAAAGGGGGGGGGGGTGGACGGTAGCAGTAGCAGGGTTCAGATAGAACATCATAACAAATCATATAGGCAACCAAGATAAAGCCTCCAAGCAAATGTAGGCAGATTCACGATAAGAAATCAAAAAGATGAGAGAATATGTCATGAGAAACCTTACGATCAGGTCAGAATATCTAGTACTTATTCCGAAGCAAAGCAATAATCAAAGAAAAACAGTCCACAGGAAATCAAAATCGCAGCCCGCTTGACCGAAACCTAAAGAGAAATATTAATTTCGAATATATAAACCATATCATGTTCAGAGTTATATTTTTCTATTTTTAGGCAAACTTTTCCATTTTTAGTAACTTTCCATTTTTAGTAACTTTCCATTTTTATAAGTTTCCATTTTTAGTAATATTTCATCATTTGAAGTTCAATTAAGTATTTTGAATAGTATGGGACTTTTAACATATCAACCTTACAATTTTAATGGTTAAAAATTGATGCAACTTATCCATTTTTTAGGGTTTAATATACAAAATCAACAATTTTCAAGGTTAAAGTGTAAATATTCAAAGTTTCACATTTTATTCCAGATTATACCTTCCATTTTTCTATATTTACAAGTCCAACCTTAAATTTATCACCATTTAACATATTTACCCCTTTTTGTTTATTAAATATTTAAACAATATCTTTAATTATCCTATAATACAAAACAGGCCCTTATAGCATTGCAAATAAGACAAACTCATACTTATACATAAATAAGCTAACCAAACCTTCCACTTATTTCAGAATTTACAATTTATCAGTCCCCTATTTAATTAATGAATCTCTAATTACTTGATTATATGTAATGTTAACGCATTTTAATCCAAAATAATACAAATATGACATTTTATACCCCCGCAAATTTTTTATGACAGAAAATAATAAGTATAATAGACAAGTCTAAAACAGACCCCAAAGTTTTGAGAATTACAAAACAAGTCCTTATACTATTTAAATACAATTCGGCAAATCAATTAAATCCACAAAACCCTAATTTGATTTTTCCAAACCACAAACACAATTATTTCCTAATAATTGGCATTAAATGCACCTGGAAAAATTATCAAAACCCTAACCCTAATTCGTTTTAACACTTTTCTTTCCTTTTTCCCTTTATTCGAAATTCGGCAAACAAAGATAAATCCCAAATAATTATTCGAATCCTTCCTAAATTTTTCCAACAATTTATGTGAGTTATATGTGATATGAAAAACCTTATAAAAATATAAAATCAATTTTAAAAATATTATATAGCTCGATTACATAATATAGCTAAAAATAGGGTTTCGAACATTTTTTAGGTAAATTTATAAAATCAAAATAACATGCATGATAATTTTTCTCATGCATAGAACGAATTAATATGATGAAAAATGAGATACAAAAATACCCTTGATGATCCTTTATGATTTGATGAATTTATAGAATTCGGTTGTGTTTATTCGAATCAAACGATTACCATGATCGAACCAAGCACTCTACAATCTTCCCACTCTTTTTCTCCCACCTTCCTTGATCTATCAAAAAAACCATGGAAAATCGGTTCCTTGCCCTTGGAAAATTTCGTGGTGCCGCCCTCTTTTGATTTTAGGGTTTTCGTATGTTTTGTTTTAGTTTTAAACAATATAAAATCATAAAAGAAATTATAATGGGTATTGGCTGAATTTATTGGTGCTTTTAAAGTGATTCAATCATATTATGTAACTTGCCAAATATTTAATTTTGATAACCTATTCCATATTTATTTGATGATATAGATTGGAGTGGGTATGAAGTAATTAAATGTAATTAATTTTCGCATTAATTATTTTTCTTATATAATTAAGGTATTTTAATCTCTTACTAAATTTCAATAATGGGTCATAGTTATATTTTTTATAATTTCTAACATTAAATGAAGTTTATTAACTGTTTTATGTAATTTTTTCATTTGTCATTAGGGTATTTTTGGATAAATTTACACTTTGTTGAGATTTTTAGGTTTACTAGGTCCTCTTCACTTTGGCGGCTGCTGTTTAATGGATGGTACCCAATAACGTCATATCCAAATTAGTTACCCAAAGCAGTTCTGAAGTAACCTCTAGAAATTGGATGCGAATCTCGGTCACGGTCACAAATGATTTGAGAAAGTATTCATGTCTCGAGTGACCTACCTCCCTTAGGTACATTTTCTTGCAAGTTTTATTCCAAAGATCAATTCTCTCATCATCAGTGTTAAGATTCGCAGACTTAGTGAGTCGTGTCAAACTGATCAACCAAATCGGTTGTCGTAAGGCCTTGCACGACTTAGGAAGCTTAGTAACAAAATCCATAGTAGATGATTTGTCACGCACTTCCATCAGGTATCTTGGGGTTGGTAGCTCAACAATCCTGATGCCTTTGTATGTTTCATGCCTTGACCTTAGCACAGTCAAACACTGAGCTAACATAGGGTGGGCCCCAAAATTTATTTGGTTCCCGGCCTTCATATAGGGCCACCATAAGCTTCTTCATATCTTGGTACATTTTGTCAGAACCCGGATGTATAGAGTATTTTGATTTGTGGGACTCGTGCATGATCACCGTCCGCAAATCGCCATAACAAGGTAGCCAACTCCTGCCATTGAGGCATAGGGTTCCATCCAACGGGGTTTCAACTTTTTTCCGTTCCTAATCGTCTTGGATTTTTAGCATTTTCAACCGAACATTATCACCAACATCTTCATTCTGATGATTATTTCTGCATGGTTTCCGTGCTTCAGTCTGAGCATTCACGATTTTTTGGGAAGGTCCAAACTAATAGATCCATAAACTAAGGCTCGAACTCTTAATGGTGGTTCTCGTTCTTTCCTGCTTAAAGCATCAGCAACGACATTGACTTTTCCTGGGTGATAACAAATATCGCAATCATAATCACTAAGCAACTCTAACCATCGGCGTTGTCTCATGTTTAGTTCCTTTTGATCAAGAATGTGTTGTAAGCTCTTATGATCAGTGAACACTGTACACTAGGATCCGTACTGATAAGTGCCTCCAATCTTGAGAGCGAACACTACTGTCACCAAGTTCTAAAATATCATGAGTCGTATAGTTCATCACAGAATTTTTAACTGGCCGAGATGCTATAAGGAAATCACCTTTTCTCCTATTGCATCAGACACAGCAAGCCAAACCCTTAATTTGAAGCGTCGCAGTATGCGATAGAAATTCTTTGCTCTTCCTCAAGTAATGCCAGGATTGGTGCACTGTCACAACTTTTGCTTCAACACTTGAAAAGGCCTGCTTCTTGTTTATCGCCCCACTCAAAACTTGACCTTCCGTCTTTGATAAACTTAGTCATTGGTTGGCGATCTTATGAAAACCCTATCAATGAATCTTTCGATAAACCGCAGCAAGACCTAAAAATTAACGAATCTTCGTCGTGGACTCTGCAGAGATGCCAATCTTTAAAGGATCACTCTTGGCTAGGAGTCCACAAGAATTCCTTCACTATCGATCACAGATCAAACACGAGACCGAGGAACTATACTTTGGGAATCTAAAATTTGCACGATTTGGAGAAAATTTTGCTATACAACTCCTAGTTTCTTAAGCAACTCTAGATTAGCTAAGGTGCTCTTCCGTGTTTCTTGCTTGTTCTTTGAATATATCAGAATTCATCAATAAAGACAATCACGAATTTTAGTCATAGATATGGTTTAGCATACCCGAATCCTAAGTCCATGAATACGCAGGTGCGTTTGTCAAACCAAACGGCATAACTTGAAATTCGTAATGGCCGTAACGAGTTCTGAAGGCAGTCTGATAAGTGTAGAGTACACATATCCATTTATGCTTAAAATAGCCCAAATAAACCTAAAACAGACCAAAAATGGCAAAAATATGCTTGTATTTGTGTTTTGTGTGTGCAGATACGGATATATCAGAAATCATAAGAAAACTATCAAAAACGGGCAAGCGCGGACACGAGAATGGAAGAGTGAACAAAAGCCGTAAGCAAAACCAGAAAAATCAAGCCTCAGTCAAAATGGTCAAACAATGGTCAACCAAAGTCAACCAATAAAAGACAAAACCCAAAAATATTCCATTTCCACCCTCCAAGTTTCATAAATGTTCAAAAATGGTCCTTCACCTCTTATTGGGCCCTAGGAACCTTAATGGGCCTTAAAAACCATACCCGGATACCAAAGAGCCCAAAAGCCTAAATCATAAGCCCATTTTCCTAGTCCATTTCATTTCATTAAAACTACAAGGACTACTCTTGCCATTTCCGAAAATCCTTTTACACTAAAATTAGACAAAGAATTGAGAGGGACCAAAAATGTCATTACCCCAAACTCTTATAACCGTTTTCACCCAAACTCAGTTAAAAATAAAAAAGGCACCATTCACTTTCCATTAGACGTTCACCTCACATCTCACCAGCCACTATGTCAAACAACAAATGCGCAAATAGAAAATTAAAGGGTGATTTTGGTAATTCAAGAGGTCTTCTACAAAATGCAGGATATTAAAGTCCAAATCAAATTGCTTACTTAAGCTCGTGTCAAGCAAAGAGCCACAAAAGCACAAGTGAAGCCAAGTTTTGTTCTCATATTTCACATGGGTTTTGCTCTCAAATCACTCACATAAGTAGCACAAGCTGTCACAATCAAAGAATGACAGCTTGGCAATCCTCTAGTGTCCACAAATGATCCAACGGCCAAAAACAAAGATCTAATTATTAGAGATGATCAAAGGTGGATGATTGATGGAAGCTAAGGTCCTAGAATGTTCTTTTGCTGCTATAAAAAGGCCCTCATTCCTCACACACACGGCAGTAGGATTTTAAGTAGCTTATTGTAGTTTTATTACTTATTGTAATTTTCTATTTTTAAAAGCTTTTCTAGTGTAATTTCCCTTCATTATTGTAATCAACAGCTTCTCTTAATATAAATCAAGTTTGTTTTAATCTTGTCTTTAAATCTTTGATGATCTAAATGTCTTAAAATAGTCAATAATCTGTCTCAATAAGCTCTTTTAAGCTCAAATTTAGCTCTCATGAGTCTATAAGCTCATGATAGAGTTTAACCTACCTTAATCATACTTTTACTCTTAAAACCAGCTTGATTACCTTATCTTATGGATTTTAGACTTGTGGAAGGGGATTCAATCATGGAAGGAATCCCAAGGACTTTTACTAGCTTATCCATATGGATAAGCTAGAGCTTGTAGCTGTTTGATTGTATTTAAGCTTCTGTTTAGCTGAAGCTGAGGGTTAGTTTTCATTTAATTTCCTTTTGTCCTTTAATTCCTAGTCTCAATATTGCTTAAGTTGTTTACTACTTGTCTAAATCTGCTTATTTAGTGCTTAATTGTGCTTATTTTAGTCTCTTTGTGCTTATTAGTTTAAGTAATTAATCTGTTTTAGTTTTAAGCATTTTAGAACTTTATATTTCAATGTCTGTCTAAAAAATCCATAAAAACCAAAAATATTAGTTAGCATAATCTTAGATCTTTCATTCTAGCTTAATTCAGTTATTAGATTATGTTGTTTAAACTTGTTATAAGTCCATTATCATCTGGTATTTAGGTTTTGTTAAATACTTTCCAAAATCTTAAGCTAATCAATTCTGTCATATCGGTTAAGGGGTGTTTTATTTAAGCCTTTTTGACCATCAAAAGTCAAAATGACTTGTGCAATTTGTGTGGATTAATTTTGTTATCAGTTTAGATTAGTAGTAATTTAGTTTTTTTGGAAGTTAGTTTTGATTTTATAAAAAGTTATGGTTTAAGTTGGGTATGCCAGCACCAGGGTATTTTTACCTTTTCTTTTTGCTTGATAAAATTTGAACCAAGCCATCTAAGGCTTGGTTCTTGCTTGTTTTGTGCTTATACACACTCAACAAGAGTGTTTAGTGCAGGTATAACCTCACTAGGCTGCCCTGCAAATTTGGTTGAGCTTTTGCCAATTGCATCAGCAGTACTAACAAGTAGTTAGTACTGCTGAACTTTTACACTAGCAGTAGTAACCTCAGTTACTACTGCTGTTCTCTTGGCTTAATTTAGAATAGTAATTTTAGGATTTAGCTTATCAAATTTAGTAGGACTTGAGTTTTAATATATCTTAATATAGATTGAGTCTTAGGTTTCATTTTCTAGCTTAATCTCTTAGTTAAATTGGCTTTCAAAAGTCATCAAAAATCTCAAAAAAAATCCAAAAACAGTAGGTTAGAACACTAGTTTCTTAAAATTTGAATCCTAGCTTAAGGTAGTTGATTTTATTGCTTAAATAGATAGTTAATAAGTTGTTTTTTTAAGTTCTCAGAAGCTTATAGTCTAGTTTAGCTTTTTGAGCTTTTTAGCTAATAAGAATTTTGTGCCTTTTTGGTTTATTCCTGAGTTAGCTATCTTGCTTATCAATTTCAGATAGGATTAAGAGTTTTTAAGCCTTTTAGTTTTTAAAAATTAGTTAGTGCACATCATGAGCTTTTCAGATCACTTTTCCTTTTTCATTTTGAACTTATTTTGAGCTTTTTATAGCTTATTTAGTAAAAACCCAAGATAAGCCCTCCTCACTGAGGTCAGCTTATTGATAAGCTTTTTATGAGCTTATCTGTGGGATTCAGCCCATATTGCTTTTATTAAAGTTACTCCCCCCAGCTTATTCTACAACTTTGCTCTTTCAAGTTTTTCCAAAAAAGCACTTTTTAAATCTCAACTTATTTTTAGGCTTTAAGGGACTTGGGGTGGAATCGGGCTTGGCCTCAGGGTAGGTTTTGTAATTTTGATATTTGCTTGTTAACTCGGTTAGTTCCCCGTTTGTCCCTTTGTTTTCACTATTAGTCCTTTAAGGTTTTTCATAGTTAGTCCTCAGTTAGTTATAGTTAGTTAGTTTTTAATTTTTAATTAATAATTAGGTTAAATTTTTAATTAGTTTAATTAAAGTTTATTAAAAAGATAAAAATTAGGGCTTTTATTTTTATTAAATTTCTGCATATTTTCTTTATTTAGTTTAATTTTTTATAAAATTTTTAGGATTTTATTTTTAATAGTTTTATTATTTTTATAGTTTTTAAATTAGTTTAAATTTTAGAAAAATCATATCTTTTAATCTAAAAAGCCAAAAATAGTAATTCCTTTTTCTAAAATTTTCTTTTTACTTATTTTACTTAGGAAAAATATAATTTCAATTATTTTCTATTTTTTTTATTTTTAGGATTTAATTAGAATTAAATAGTTTTTAATTGATAAAAAATTCAAAAATAATCTAAAAAATATTTTTATTTTTCTTAAAATTTTCTTTTATCATAATTTAGGTTTACATGTTTAATTGCTTTATAATGTTCAATTATACTTAGTGCTTATTTATTTAGTAGTAAATAGATTAATTAAATCAGCTTTTTTCTCATTCAAATCAAATCCAAGCATAAACGAGTTTTCAATATTCACTATCTGTTGGGGAAACGACCCGGTGATCATATTTACACCGGTTTTAAATATACGTATAATAAATATATTATCATCTATTTTTAGAGTGAATTTTCCTAGGAATTTTCTTTAATTGACTCCTTGTTGAATATTATTTTAATAGTAGTATTTTATTGTGTAATGAAAACTCCTTACCAAGCCCTTTTTTACTGTCATATCCTTGGGGAAAATATACGTCAAATGTTTTTTGCAATGATTATTCTGAATTGATCTGTGAGCAATTGTGGTTTGTTTTTGGGACATGATATATCTTATGACTGCTCTGAGATTATTAATGTGATGCATGATTGTTTAGATCGGATGGTACGCCTACCCAATATTTGTGTGATGTTTTAGAACATGGTACCCTACCAAGTAATTATTGTGTATTATTAGAGCGAAGGTAACGCCTACACAATTTGTGAGTGTAGTCTTGCCCTAATTTTAGTACTCCAGCTAGTAGGCCCTTTAGGTGCGTAAGTGAAATATGGTTGTTGATTAGTGATGATGCTAAGGTTGTATGCATATATTCACTGTCAAATAACACTATTGTCCACTGTTGAAATATTGGCACAGCTTTTGGGTTTAAGGTCAAACCTACGAGCTCACCAACATTATTGTTGACGTTTTAGAGTATCATTTTCAGGTGAATTGATAGAGGAATAGTTTGATGATGTGTGATAGCAGGCTTAGAAGTATCCCGTGTGGATTTTCATGTGAAGTATTGCTTTGTTTATTTTGTTTGGTTCTTATTGTTGGAAGTTTTGGTTTAAGTTTGGATTTTGGACCCCTGTAAGGGTTTATGAATAATTGTAAGAGATTGTGGAATTTGATAGCGATATGGGACATCACTCGAGGTTGTTCGAGGTCGATGGTCTTCGTAACACTTGAAGTTTATGCATTGTAGTTTTTTTTATTTTGTATCTTGTGTTATGATTGATCATTATGTTGCATTCTTGAGTTTCCAATATTTTAATTGATGCTCCTTGGTTCCTTATGGCAGCATTCGTTGAAGCTCGGATTTCTTTGATCAAGTTAGAGTTTTCCTCGTGTCTTTTTGTTGATTCTCTCATAAATTTGCTCAAGGTATCTTCCATTGATTGCCTTTGTTTTTGATACGAAGGATTTGCGTTATTCCTTTGATAAAATCCAGGAGTTGTTGCTCTATATCCCCCACCTTGAAAAGGTCTACCAAATTGCGTGTAGTAAGCTTCTTCTAGGGTTTTCCCTTCTTTTTTAGTGGGCAATCTTTAGTGTAATGGGGTCTTTTGCATTGTTCACAACCTACTTGAGCAGCATAAACTTTTTCATTCATCTTCTTGACCTTTCTTCCTAGATTGTTCAGTTGTGCTTGTATAGCAACTAGTCCATCAGAAGTCTCAGTACTTCTTCCTCTAGATGTTCCATTATGCCATTTTTGAGAGTATTATGCCATTTCTTGGATGGCATTTTTAGCATCTGCAGCTGTCTTAGTTGGAATGGCACCTCTTGAGTCAAGAATCTGTCGTGTTGGAACATCTAACCCATTGTAGAACAAAATTACCTCCTGCATCTCAGTCAAATAGTATTGAGGATACTTCATCAAGAGTTCTTTAAAGCGCTCCCATGCTTGATAAAGGTTTTCATTTGGTTTTTGTTGAAAGTTGTTGATTTCCTCCATTTTCTTCGTAGTTAAACTAGGTGGGCAATATTTGTTTAAAAACTTAGTTTTAAGATCTTCCTAAGTTTTGATCAAACCAGTTGGTTCGTTTCTTAGCCAACGACTTGCGGTTTCGGTTAAGGATATAGGGAAAACTCTGAGCATTAGTTGATCCTCAGTGATGTTAGGAACGTGGAATAAGTCAACAATTTTGAGAACTTTCTCAATGTGTTCGTTCGCATCTTCATTATTCAAACCGCTAAACGTGTTTTCTCGAAGCTCCTTAAGAAATTGGCCTTTTAGTTCAAAACTATCTTTTTTCCTTAATCTTAGGCCTAGCAACTCCCGATCCATAGTCTGTTCGGGTCTTGCTCATGTATTGCTCCATGGTTTCCGCCATTGCTTCCACTTTTTCTTCCTCCGAGTATTCTTGGTCAGAAAATAAATTGAAATCAGGTGATCTCAATTCGTCAAGGCTTAGTGACTTGAAGTGTCTCCTAGATGATCAAAATTCTCGTTCAGGTTATTTGTAAGGTGTGAATAGTTTGTTTGTTGAACTCCTTGTCATGAACTACCTGTAATAAGGGATAAGCAATCAGTAGGATTTGCTCTAAAGAAACGTAGAAAATTTTTTTAGCACGAAAATCAAATATAGAAAACTTAGAATCTGTTTCTGTTCCAGATGATCGATACGCCGTATCCAATGGAAGTGGATACATCGTATTAATCAGTTGAATGAATATGCTATATTAGACAGAAAGTTGGATACGCCGTATCTGATGAAAGTGGATACGCCGTATTCAGCTATCGAACATTGTATTAATAAAAACAATTAAATACGCAAACAATTAAACCCAAATATATACAAGAAAACAATTAAGGATAAATATACAAATTTTACAGAATATACATGAATATACACTAATCTAAATTACACTACTCCTAAGGGTTAGATCTAATCTAATGTTAAAAACCAAAATACCAAATAAAAATCAAGATTAATTTTCACTCCCCGGCAGCGGCGCCAAAAACTTAATGTGTCGTTGCATGGTGTATATTTTATTAAATCAAGTTTTTTATTTATATTTTGCCGACTAAACCAAAAACAACAGTTTAACGGGCAGTGTACCCGATCGGTAGTAGTTTCGTGGTAAGTAGGGTGTCGAACACTTGAAGCGAGGTTAAATCTATCAATTTAATTAATATCTTGGTTATATAATCTATGTTAATTCTATCCTATTCCAAACCTATGTCAGTCCTAATCCTAATTCTAACGGGAAAAGGGGGTTTTCAGCCTGAGAGACTGGCACGGTTTGGTTGGTGACTACAATCAATTCAAGGCACTTTAACCCACACAAGCAAACAGACAAAATATAAAAGAGCGATCGAGCCAAATATAAGAAAATTGTATTAACCATTATTAATCAGATTAGAAAGTTGGTTTGTTTATTTAGTGCAATGATTTCTTCTCTCGAGGAGGTATATCATTCTTAAGACTTAGGCGTTACATCATCCTAAGACCTAGACACATTAATTTTGTCACAATTAAAGCATCCGCATAAAGCATCCTTATTTCCTGATTATAATCTATCTTAGGGATTAAAGCAATGGTGATCTTGTTAAAGCCTAGCTCATAGAGACTTTACCCACTTATCGCTTAATGGCGATTTATACACTAGTAGTCCACTTGTCAAACTATCCAATGGAATCAGAACGTTATTTGTTGAATTGTCTAGGTTCACCTGCTTGTCAACACGATCAATAAACCATTGGCAATATCCAATTAACTAGTTAAGCCCGAAGCGTATCCTAGACACATATTTAGAAGGACAATATTTGTGATCCTATGATTCTAGATGTATAAATTACTATATGGAGAGCTGTCCCAGACTCTAGATTTACTTGGTCCGTATCACTAGATCAAGTTGAATGATAGGTCGCATACAAAAGCGCGTAAATAAGTGTAAATTGATAAACATAAACAAGCATCCAACGATAAATCAAGAAGTTGAAATAAACAAATACCAAACATTCAGATCTTTATAATAATGGCTAATACCCGAAGGTATTAGCCTTCAAACGTCATAATGAATACAAAAGCAATTATTTAGCCAAGGTAAACTAACCGAGTTAATGAATGGTACAAAAAACTGAACGATTACTAAAGTATATAAAATTACACGTTGTCTCCTATGGAATAGCGTTGCTCGACCTCTTCTGCTCTTTTTCTCCTATGAAAATTAACTTTTATGGTTTAGGTATCGAGAATATGATTTAGCACACTTAAACTCATTTTTGAGTTTTCTATTTATAAGGTCTGGAAGTCGGTTCGATACGCCGTATCCAAGGATTGGATACGACGTATTGGGGATTTCTTGGAGTATGGACCACGGAAGCACACATCCCGCCAATACCAAACACATACTCCAACGAGATACATGTCCATATTGAGAACATCAGGAAACTCGTATTTATTAGGCATAACATACCTTTGTGGAGTCTTGAGTGTAGGCACGGATACACCGTATCTTCCTTGATGGATATGGCGTATTGGTCTTCTAGAGAAGTAATCTTTAAAATATCTTTATTTAAGCTTAAAAATGCGTGCCTCTTGTTAATATTCATCAAGTACTCCATAATTACTTCAATTCTCAAATATAAACGATTAAGTAACAATTCTTTGCAATAACTATACAAAATGGGTTAATAACATGTGATAAATTATGCTATAAAATAGACGTTATTTGATGTCATCAGCTGTGCAGAGTTCTAGAGCACTGACTATTGAGGCTGTTAGAAATGGATCAATTAAGAAGGTTGAAAAAAGAGGAAATATGGGGGAACCTAGCAAGTGATAGGAGTGGAAGGATGATAATAATGAGGAACTAGGACAGGAAAGCTTTTGCTATGTATACTGAAACCCTGTAGGTAGGAGATAATACGGGAACTTGTACTTACATGGCCAAAATGAACCACCTGCAAACTCCTCATGGCAGACCCAAAGGCCTTGTCGAATATGCTTCAACTGAAATCGCCCTGTTCATATTTGTAAAATGATTTAGAGGCGTGGACGAGGGAATGGTGAAACCTCCTGTCAATGCTAGAACGCCAAACTGTTAGGGCATGTTTATGATTGTGAAGTACAACCGACCATGTCAGGTCAGCTTGTCCTAGAATGAATAGGGCACAAGGACTGGAAGAAAATCGTCCAAACCAAGTTGCTGCTAATAACGGGGGTCAGGGTCGTGGAAACCAAGGGAACCAGGCTAGGGGTAGGGCATTCATGTTGGCAGCAAAAGAAGCTCGCCAGGATCCGAACATTGTAATGGGTACATTTACTTTGAACAATCATTTTGCCACTACCTTATTTGACTCTAGTGCCGACTATAGTTTTATTTCTACTACTTTCATACCTCTGTTAGGCATAGAGCCCAACTATTTAGGTTTTAGATATGAGATTGAGATAGCTAGCGGGCAGCTAGTAGAGATTGATAAGGTTATTAACGGTTGCAAACTAAAAATTGAGGGTCATGTCTTTGACATCGATTTGATACCTTTTGGGCATGGCAGTTTTGATGTGATTATAGGTATGGACTGGTTGGCTAATTATAAGGATGAAATAATTTGTCATGAGAAGGTAGTAAGGATACCACTACCAGATGGCAAGGTGCTTGGAGTATTAGGAGAAAGACCGGAAGAGAAAGCGAGACTCTTGATGAGTGCTAAGGCTAATGAAAAGAATCAATAAGAGATTGTTGTGGTTAGAGATTTTCTTGAGGTATTCCTGGATGACCTATCTGGATTACCGCCTATTCGGGAAATTAAGTTAATCCCTGGAGCAACACCGGTAGCAAAGTCTCCTTATCGTTTGGCACCTTCTGAATTAGAGGAGTTGTCGGGACAACTCAAGGAACTCCAAGACAAAAGTTTCATTCGACCAAGTACATCACCTTGGGGAGCACCAGTATTGTTCGTTAAGAAAAAGGATGGTTCTTTTAGGATGTGCATTGACTATAGAGAATTGAACAAGTTGACTATTAAGAATCATTATCCACTTCCTAAAATTGATGATCTATTTGATCAACTGCAAGTGTCGTAGTTTTTCTCAAAGATAGATCTTAGGTCTGGATACCATCAGCTGAGAGTGTATGAGGATGACATTCCAAAGTCTGCGTTTAGAACCCGTTATGGACATTTCGAGTTCATAATAATGCCCTTTGGTCTAACTAACGCACCAACAGTATTTATGGATTTGATGAATAGAGTTTGTAGGCCTTATCTTGATAAGTTTGTTATAGTGTTTATAGGCAATATCTTAATCTACTCTAAGACTCAAGAGGAGCATGTAGAATAGTTAAGGTTAGTCTTGGGACTAATTAAAAAGGAGAAACTATATGCTAAGTTTTCTAAGTGTGAATTCTGGCTAAGAGAAGTACAGTTTCTTGGGCATGTGATAAATGGTAATGGGATTCATGTAGACCCCAGTAAGATTGAAGCTGTTAAGAATTAGAAACCCCTAGAACTCCAACAGAGGTTCGCTTATTCTTAGGATTGGTTGGGTATTACCGTAGGTTTATTGAGAACTTTTCTAAGATAGCTAAGTATCTTACTATTTTGACTCAGTAATGTAAGACTTTCAATTGGGGTAAGGAACAGGAATTGACATTTCAAACCTTGAAGGATACGTTGTGTAATGCGCTTGTTCTAGCTCTCCTCGATGGTCCAGAAGACTTTGTGGTATATTGTGATGCGTCCGGGATAGGACTAGGCTGTGTGTTAATGCAAAGAGGTAAAGTGATAGCCTATGCATCTAGGCAGTTGAAAATTCATGAGAAGAATTATACTACCTATGATTTGGAGTTGGGTGCGGTCGTGTTTGCACTTAAGATCTGGAGACAGTATCTGTATGGGACAAAGAGTGTCATTTATACGGATCATAAGAGTCTTCAGCATATCTTTGGGCATAAAGAGTTGAATATGCGACAGCATCGCTAGATAGAGTTGTTTAGTGATTATGATTATGAAATTCGCTACCATCCTAGTAAGGCGAATGTAGTGGCTAATGCCTTAAGTAGGAAGGAAATAGTAAAGCCTAAGAGAGTTAGAGCTATGAGTATGACCCTTCAGTCGAGTATCAAGGGTAAGATACTGGCGACTCAGAAGGAGGCTGTGGATGAGTCTGCATGATTGCAAAAAGGTTTGGATGAGATGATAAAACAGAGAATTGATGGAACTTTGTACTACCTAGATCGAATATGGGTACCTTTAAAAGGTGATGTAAGAACCCTAATAATGGATGAAGCCTATAATTCAAAGTACTATGTACACCCAGGAGCTGATAAGATGTATTATGATTTGAGAGATAGGTATTGGTGGCCTGGAATGAAAAAGGATATAGCTGAGTATGTTAGTAAGTGTTTGACTTGTCTGAAGGTTAAGGCTGAGCATCAAAGGCCATCTGGCCTGCTCTAGTAACCTGAGATTCCCGTATAGAAATGGGAAGGAATAGCTATGGATTTTGTGACTAAGTTTCCTAGGACTAGTGGTGGGCATGACACAATCTAGGTCATTATAATTAGTCGTAGCTCGTAGTAGTCGTATGATTAAGTTAGTAAGACAACCAGGCTAAAAGCTCATGGAAAGCCCATGATAGGGCCCATGGCCGGCTAATGTAAGATGTATAAAAAAATAATCCACTCCACACATGGAGAGGGTGTTGGTTGTTTATTTTCTCACCTAGTAATCTAATATTCTCTCTTTTGTTTTCTCTCTCTAAAGTGTTCATCCAACCACCTTTCTCTCTTTAAAATCCTTCCATTCGATTCATACTGTGTGATTTTAAGATAATCTACAATTGGTATCAAGAGCCATGAGGTGATTAAGAAGGTCTTGAGTATGTTTTTATTTGTTCTTTCTTGCTCGTGTATTGGTTCGAACTCCACAAAGGGTTTTCACTCTTTTGTGTGTTCAAAACCATAAAGCTTTCATTTTTCTTCTTTGTTTATCTTAGTATAGGCTAGTTGTACAAGAAAATCTTTAAAAAATCAAAAAATTTAACTTTTGGAGTATTTTTTTTGTTCGAAAAGAATTTTTGTACAAAGAATCTTGATTTTAAAATTTTCATGTTAAAAACTTTAAAGTCTGTGGTTTTAAGGTTCTAATAGGCTTATGATAACAAGAAGTACAAGAAAAATCGAGTAAAAACATTAAAAAGTGAGTCTTTAAGTGTTTTGAAGTTTTTGAGTTTCATAGTACTTTGGGCGAATTATACTTGTTCTAAAGGGCGAAGTATACATGCGAATTATACGTGGTCTCCGGCGAAATATACCATCATTTGTGTAGGCGAATTATACTAGATTTGTCTAGGTAAATTATACGTGGTCTCGGGTGAATTATACCTAATTTACCTTAGGCGAATTATATCACTGTTCCATTGGGAGAAGTATACCATTTGCTTAGGAGAACTATACCATTTTCTTGGGAGAAGTATACCATTTGTTTAGGAGAAGTATACCATTTGCTTGGGAGAAGTATACCATTTGCTTAGGAGAAGTATACCTGGGAGAAGTATACCACTTTGCTTAGGTGAATTATACGATTTTTTTTTATTTGTAAAATCCTGTGAAATATTAACTTAGTTTCTCGGTTTTATCAAGAATAGTAAAATCCCGTGTATTCCTAAGACTCAATCACTTAATCAAATATCACTTTAACACAACAACCTCTAATCACTGTATGATCAACTGATATTATCTTTTCTCATAACAAGTCAAGATGTCTACCTTAGCAGAATTTATGATTATTGCTGGAGCAGACAACCGTCCTCTGATGTTGGACAAGGATTTGTATGACTCTTGGGAAAGTCGTATGGAACTTTTCATAGAAGGTAAGGAAAATGGCGGAATGATGCTTAACTCAGTCAAGAACGGTCCACTTATCTGACCTACTCATGTTGAGTAGGATGGTACTACAATGTAACACCCCCAAACTATGATACGCAGCAGAATACAATATCTGGGGTGTTACTTCATAATAGTTGCATACGAGTCCCAGTAAACATTCAGAGATACGTTTATAAAACACAATTTATTTTATTTATAAGAGAAACATCAGAGTTACATAGGTCCCAATACCAACGTAGAAATTTATTTCTAAAAGTAATAACACGACTCGGTTTCTAAAACACGTTTTAATCATGACACTACATTCACCGAGACACAAACCGTCCTTGATATCCAACGTTCGTCCCATCTAAGCCATCACAACAACCTAACCTGATCAACAACAATTAACCTAAGATACATGCTTAACGTTGAGTGAATTCATAAAGTTTGTAAATAACAGTTAGAAAGCATATTTGGTTCAACAAAATATATAACATTGCTCGTAAGACAAGTTATATATAAATAATGAATTCCAACTAATGAGCCCGTGTACCGAAACTTAACACATTCATCCCGTAGGACGAAATAATGACCGGGAAGTATGCCACTTCCCCTAATACTAACCACAAAATGTCCGTTCAGGGTGCTTACCTACGGATTCAAACCCCGGACAGGGTTGTCAAACCCAATAGATCTATTTAATGCATCAGCGTTCACCTGCAATTAGGCAACTAACGGTCACACAGTAAAAGGCATATACTCAATAGTGAATGGAATAATATTTAGTATCAAAACATATTGCGTTCTCATTTTTCACAAACAACAAGTATCCCCCTCACGGGTTTAAAAACATTTAAAACACTTAAAATCGAGGCTAAGAACTCACCTTGATCGAAGCCGAATATTTAATAACCGAAACAATCACGAACTACTCGACGACGAGCTCAACATCGACCTATAATATATGTCGTTCAATTATTACATCGTAAGATATGATCGGATAGTGCGCGCATCGCCACTATCAAAATAGTATTAATATACATACACATGTGAAGAGAAATCCACTTGCGCGTCCTAGTTCCTAAACTCCACTTAATTGAGTTATAAACTTTCTTTTATTTATATTATACATCGCTTAATCGAAAACTTTCTATTTTAGGAACTTTCTATTTTTAAGAAGTTACTATTTTCGGAAAGTTACTATTTTTAGTAAGTCTCGTCTTCTAATTATATCTATAATAGTATTTAGGTATCTCGTCGAACCTTCGACATTCAATTTGATTATTATTTACTCATACCGGGATTATGTCCCGTATATTACAAAAGTTTCTATTTTTAGAATCTCCCTCGTTCGTAACAATCGTTAAGTTTAAAATATCTTACTCGTAGTAATAATAGCGTTTAATTACTTTTATAACACCCGACAAGTTTAGTATTAACCCGTTGACTTTCAAAAGTCAACGTTAGACTTTGTTTGACTTTGACTTTTTATACATATTTATAACTAAATCTGACCCGCTCCAAACGACTCGTCATATCACGTTTTCACGACTCGGACTCAAAAGAGATTTTATGTAAAACGACATTCCGGATAACTTTTTAGTTTTAGCCGAGACCCGAAACTCGACAGAAAATGACAAAAATGCCCCTGCAAGTTTCTGCAGGAACTATGACATTTTTAATAAAAACGCAGATTTTGACCTTGGGTTTTGACCCGTTATTACTTGATTTTAAAACTGGCAAGCCTCGCGACAAAGTATAACATCATTCCGAGCAACTTTCACGTTTCGCCGGAAGGCCGAAACGGACTCGAAAGTGCTCAAAACGAGCGTTTAATTTCCTGACAGCAACTAAAATTTTCTAAAAATGCTGAAATTTCACTTAAAATATATATCTCGTTTTTGCTCTAATTTCTTCGTTATTAGAAGTTAGAAGCTCCATTTTATGTCAAAACGATCGTCTAAGAAAGCTTTATCATATTTTCTATTCCAAAATCAGATTTCATAAAATCTCGACCCTCGTTTTCCGTGCCAAAGTTTCTGCACAAATATACCTATTTCCAAACGCGCAAAAACTCATTTTTGACCCAAAATC
>BQNB010030045.1:0-55240 GCA_026074375.1 Tanacetum coccineum
CAAAATAATTATATAACACATGATTGATGTAAACGTTTGATGGTTTAATGCCCGTTTACATTAAACGATAATATTTGGCGTACGCGATTTAACCTATCGCTTGTGATTTAAAGTAAACGCGTACATTACAAAAGGTACATTGCGGATTTATCGACGTCGTCAATGACTTGAAAACACAGGGTGTTATAGATAAACTGATTTTATGGCACAATCTTTAAAGGAAAATATTTTTTTTGGTGCAACACTCTATGGCTCTCAATTGCCAGGTCTTTATGGCTAGAATTAATTGAATTTTGGTTCTCAATTACCAGGCCATCAGGCTAGAATCAATTGAGGTATGGTTTCAATTCCCAGGTCTATGACCAGAATGAATTGATTTAGCTATTATGTTTGCTTAAAATCATAGAGTCCCTAATGACTGATGTTTCAAGTACCAATGAGTTGAGTATGGTTTGTAATCCACCATGGGAGTATAACCCTTTTGGTCCCAAGGATTGTCTAGGCCACTAAGCAAATGGCTATGTTGGTAACGGCTTATAAAATTCCGTTGATGGTTTGCCAGGTTACCCAAAAACTGGATGGTTTCACTTGCCACTATTCTTGGGAAGAAAAAGGGGCTAGTCCAAGAGGGTATGACTCTTGGTAAAGGACTAATCAAATACGTTGATGGCTGTGTGGTTTGCCAAAAAATCATTTCGGGATCTCAACTCGCCAAGTTTACTTTGTACTTAAAGAGTTGAAATGGTCTCATGTCCTCCATGGATTTGAACCCTTTCTGGGTGCCCAATGACTGGATAGCCCTAGGGGGTGAAGGGCTACTTGGTAAAAGTCTCATCAAACCATCATGTAGCTGTGGTGGTCTTGTTGCAGTCCACGATTAGATGCTGATTGTCTTGTTGCTGATTCAACGCATATGAAGGTTGCTTTTGGAGATCGGTTCAAGATGATTGGTGTTCCATCCTCTGGTGTTTTCAACGAAAGATCTATCTAGAAACTTGAAGTTACTATGTCAATTCAAGTTTAGGGGAGGACTGTTAGGAATTTTGTAATAGATAGTTACTACTAGTAGGTATGTAGTTCCTACTGGTAGAGTAAAAGTTCCTGCTGGTAGGTATGTAGTTCCTACTGGTAAGGATAATGTTATAGTTAGTGCTGGCAGAACAAAAGTTATTCCTGCTGGTAGTACAATATTAGTCCTGGTAGTATTATGCTTACTCCGAGTTGATAGTATAGTTAGTTAGTGATAGGGATATGCATGAGATATCCTAGGAAGTGATAACACTTATCACTTTAGCTTTTAGCGAGTCTTAAGGAAACAAGGAGTTAGGGTTTCATGGGTATTTAAGAAACCTATGGCCTTGGATGAAAGTGACTGATTGAATTCATTAGAAAAACACGTTTATTATCAATAGAAAAGATCCATAGAGGATCATTGTTTTTAGTAATTCTTTAACTCTGTTGTTTATATTCCGCATAAACAATAGTTTCATTTGTTAGAGTCTCTCTTAGAGTTGCTTGTGATTACATAAGTGCTCTACAACCTTAACAGGCTTGAAGATCTATCTAGGACTGGACCTACACGTCCTGGCCTGGCCGGCCCCCTTAAATATAAGGGCGGTCCCCTTAATTATAAGGGAGCCGACACCCTAATTAAGGGGACCGGCTAGACAAAAAGCCTCCCCAGTTTTCCTATAAATACTGGAATGTTCCCCACTGATTTTCTTACCTTTTGCACTTATTCTTTTCTGTCTAAAATCAGTCCACGCATTTCCCATAATCCTTTGATCATTTAATCATAAAGCTTTGTTTCCAAGTGATCCAAGCTTAGATCTTCAAGTGCAAGAGAAGAATACTTCCTACCATCAAGTAAAGAAGTATTATAGATTAGTGTGTGTTCTTGCAACCTTGTTGCAAGTGTATTATATTTTGTAAATCATTTGTGTATATTGAAGGTGTGTATCGTAGTTGTGTATAATAGGTAGATTATAGTGATCATTGTAAGTATAGTTAGATCGGGATGATCTTAGTATGCAGTGTTAGATCGGTGTGATCTAGGTAGTGTCTAGTTGAAGTGAAGTTGTAAAGTAAAGTATAGAATAGTTGTGAAGGGTAAAGAAGTTGTAAAGATAAGTTGTGAAGTGAAGAAAAAGTTGTATGGTGAAGTGAAGTTGTGAATTGTTGTGAAGTAGTGTGGTTAGTTGTGATAGATTGGTTCTAGCTAGGATTAGAACTCAACATTTGGCTTAGTGTCAAAAATTGGTGTAAGCTTAGTTGTGTACGGTTTTCTCCACCTAAAGGGAGCTTGTTGACATAGTGAAGAAAACTCTCGAGTTTGGTGCTCGAGGAATGGAGTAGGGCGAAGAGGTGCTTCATTACCGAACCACTATAAATCCTTATGTTGTGGTTTGATCTTTCTATCTCTTGTCTTGTATATTTATTTCATATCTTGTCATTACTTATTTGTTTAGTTAACTTGTTCATATTGTGCACATCATAAATTCACATAAAGTCAAATCTAAGTTTTTATAAACAAACTATTCAATAACTTAAAAAGCAGTAAAACTATTCAACCCCCCTTCTAGTTTTCCACAAAATGTTTTTTGTTAGAGTAAAAGTGATTATTCATTATTCACCAAGACTTATCATAGTGTTTTTTAGCTCTTCTTGTTTATGTTGATGAAATTATTGTCAATGATAGTAATATTTATGAGATTGAGAAGTTTAAACAATTCTTGAAGTCTAAATTTATGATTAAAGATCTTGGAAAGCTTAAGTATTTTTTGGGTATTAAGGTTGTTGATACCAATAATGGTATCTTCGTGTCTTAAAGAAAGTATTATTTAGATCTTTTGTCTGATTTTGGTTTACTTGCCTGCAAACCTTTTGCTATTCATTTGGAACAAAATATGTTTCTTTCTAATGAACCTACTTCTAATGATCCTGTGATTGATAACATTATAGAATACCAAAAGTTAATTGGTAAACTGATTTATCTTACTCATACTGGGCCTGATATTGCATACCATGTGCATTATTTAAGTCAGTTCATGCATAAGACTTTAAAATCTCATCTTAAGATCGCTCTTAAAGTACTAAGGTACTTAAAGGGATTTCTAGGTAAAGGCATTCATATTACCAAGAGTGCAGATACTTCTCTGGAAGTATTTGTTGATGCTGATTGGGCAAAGTGTGTTGTTACAAGGAAGTCAGTCACTGGATTTTGTATTTTTATAAATGGTTCAATGGTTTCTTGGAAAAACAAAAAACAAAACATCCTTTCTAAGTTTTTTACAGAGGCTGAATATAGAGCCATAGCCTCTGCAACTTCTGAAACTGTTTGGATCTTAAATTTTTTATAAGATCTGAACTAGAAACATTTATTTCCAGCTAAAGGTTTTTGTGACAGTCAAGTTGGAATTAAGATTGAAGCTAATCTTGTCTTTCCTGAAAGAACTAAGCATCTTGAGATTGACCTTCATTTTATGAGGGATAAAATTATTTCTGGTGTTATTGAAACAAAAAAGATATCTTCTGCTGATCAAACAGCAAATGTTTTAACAAAGGGTTTGGATAAAACTCAACATGGAAAACTGATTTTGAGAATGGGGATGTATGATATGTTCCAGGTTAGAGTTAAGAGTGGATGTTAAAATATATAACTCTTTCTTGGAACTCAAAACTACAAGGACTAACTTTGCCTTGTTTCTATTCTGTTATGTAGTATGGTTATGGTCTTAGCTAGAATTAGCATGTTGATGATTTCTTAGGGGGCTAAAGTGTCAAGATTGATTAGAGTTTTATGAGCTGCTATATAAGCCTCCACCAAGCCTTGAGAGATACATAACTCTGCTCTAATTTCTCTCTCTACTCTCTTGATTATCTCTCTCTAAAAAAGTTGTAACCTTAATTCTTTGATCTTGGTTTTCCAATATCAATTGTAATAGAACTGTTGATAACTAGTCATTAGAGTCATACCAGAATAGCTGTGGTAACTTTTGTGATTCTGATTGAGATCAGTTCTTTTGATCTCTTGGGTTTGTAATACTGTTATTGTTATTGATCTTGAATTGAGATTCAAGATCTGTTAGCTTTGGTTTATAAAATTTTACAACCACATGCTGGAATTTCATATGACCATATGCCTATTCTAGAACTTTAAAAAGAAAGCTATATTTTTACCTTTTGCTTTATTTCCGAAAACCATACTTACGAGACTTGAAAATTAACAAAACTTTCCAGAAGTCTTTAATATAACATATAAATCATTAGCATATACATACTTGGTCTAAATGACCCACGAAAACATACTTTACGGGGTTTGCCGACCACCCATTTTGACCCGCTTTCAAATACAACTCTTATACCAAAACCATACATGAGTTTATAATACAAATACACACTTGACACTTTAGAAGACCACCCAAAAACACATTTACTTCAACTTTGGGGGTTCGACCTTGATTGAGCTCGGCATCCTACTTACGCTTTCACACATAACTAATAACTTCCAACCCGTGCCCAATCCTAAGCCTTTACTAGGGCTTTACCTTCATCGCATATGAACCTACAAAAATGGTTAAACACTAAAATATAAGCTTTCAATTAGTAATTAACCCGCAATAACATATTATCATACATGACATAATCAAATGCATACATACATATCATGGCCATTTAACCTAATAATTCACTTACTCATTAGCTTACTTTCCACACTAATTTTCCAAACACTTACATACAAAAATTCATAGATAAAACAACATATCATCACAATCATAAATCATAATCTAATACATACCTTGATTAGTCTCATGACTAAACCAAGAACGCTCATTATCTAGAGCTTATGTAACCTAGTTTCCACACCACTTCTAAGTCTTCTATATCCATACACGTAAATACTTAACAATCAATATACATAAGCATATGATCATTCACATATCATAACATATTATAACTTGGTTACTTACATTGAATCAAAGGTAAATTACCAATAAACCATCCTCATCTTCCTTGCTTGTATCCTAACCATAATCATCACAACCTATTTACACACCCTTTATCATTTCTTAACATCATATCATCATAACTGGATCATATAATGAAACTCCCCAATTTTACTAATTTTTTCTTATAACATTAGTTGACCTAAACCCACTATCACAAATACCTCAATACTTGGTTTAGTATAACATTTACCCAAAACCTCTAATCTTGGTACATAAAACCTAACTAACCAAATCACTAATTAATTCAAGATTAGAATTTGGTATGCGTTTAATTACACATACATTTCACCATTAAAATCGGACTTAAATGACCCAAAACGTACCAAAAATACATTGTATTTGTATGTTTTCACTTATTTTGTACAGGAAACGGATATCCGAGAAAAGGACCAAAAATCAAGCAAAAACGAACAAAACCAAGCACGGAGTGGAAAAGCCAAAGTCAAATCGAAGCCAAAGTCAACAAAAGTCAAAGTCAACCCCGACAAAGTCAACAGTCAAAGCCGATGCCGGAAATGAAGAATACTTAATGGGCCCACCCGCACCCATCTAATAGGCCGGGAAAGCCCATTAGTATATAACTAGAAGACTTAAAAGCCCATTTTGATTAAAAGGCCCAATTTCCTTTTAAAACATAAACCGGCCCAATGTTAAACAAAAAGCCCAAATGCAACTTAACCCTGTTAAGTCCTTTATCCCTTTATCCCTTAACTTTCGTTAGTCACAAGGACTAACTTTGAAAGTATATAATATACAATGAAGGACCATTTCTGCCCAAGTCCCAAACTAATTATACCACATGGACTGGATTTGCAATCAACATGTACAAGTTGGAGGGTAATTTTTGTCATTTACCCAAACCCTCACCCCTGACAACACACACCCGTTATAAAAAAATTTCCCGCCCAAAACCATGATCCACTGTTCACGCTTCCTTGTCCCCCTCCTTGGGCACTGTTCACATCCGGCCAAAATTGTCACCACCACCCTTCCCCATACCCCACATGAGCTCTTGCCACCATGGCAATCCCTTTGATGTTCATTGGGCAAGAAAAATCAATGATCATGATGACTTGGATTGGGCACCACTCAAGATGAATGGCCAAGATGATTTTGGGATGTTACTCACACAACAAACACACACACTAGTTTCTGCCTCAGCAAAGAAACACAACCAAGAAGAAGACAAAAGTCCAAGAGGCCAAGACTTAAGCATTTTAGTATAAATATGTTAGCTTGTAAGTTAAAGGGAACACACTTTACTACTTTACAGCTTATGTTTTTTTTAGCCTTGTACTCTTATTTTTAAAGTTAATGAAAAAGTTTGGTTAAGTTCTAAATTCTGTCTTTAATTTCCTTGTTACTATTACATTGTTACTACAAGTTTTCTAAGTTCCTAAAAGTAATTTTCAAACTCTATTTAAGCTGTATAAAACTCAGGTGGCATAAGTTTTATCATAGCTTATTGTTGTTTGAAGTTCAAGTATTAAATTTACCAAAAATTCAAGAAAGCAAATGGAGCATGGTAAGATTTGGATGGCCATGGTTTAGAGTCTCATGGGAGACGTATAGGATTGATGGTTAAGCTTTGAAAAGCTTAATTTCATTGCCAAGCATTGGACTTTTGTAAGTCACTTTTTCAAATTTTTGCACTCTTTACTTGCCAAAAGCTAGGACCCTTTGTAAGTCACTCTTTTAAGTCTTGACTTATTTTCACTGTAGCAATGCTTATGTACTTCTTATTTCTGCTTATTTTGCTTATTTATATGTGTTTTATGCTTATTTGACTGTCTTTGTTACTTATTTGCCTTTATTTCAAGTTTTGTTTAAATCTGCCTAAATTGCCTCTTGAAGCTGCTTACATCCATTTGCTTATTTCAGTGCTTATTGTGTGTTGCTTTTTGCTTAACTCTACTTAACATTCATTTATTATCATCTGTTTTTAAGTTTCTTGGTTTAAAACCTGTCTTTTCAGTTTAAATTTTAACTTTAAAAAACTTAAGGGGTGTTTGGCATAACACCCCAAAAAGGAACCCCATTTGGGATTCTTGTGTCACTTTAACAAACATCTTTTAGTTTTTTTTAACTGCTTTCAAAGATTTTTAAGGTTTAAAGTTTGATTTTAAGTCTTCTCTAAATGGACCTTTGAATTTGTGGTGACATAAGTGATTCAAATTGTCCATTTGATTTAGATTTTTAAACCTGCTCTTGAGTGTTGTTATGAGTCCTCTTTTATGTATCAAATTCAGTAGATAATAAGCTGTTTTACAAGTTTTTATTAGTTTAAATGTTTGATTTTAAGCTTTTTCTATAAGTGGTATAAAATTGTTGGACTCAAAATAGTTTTATATAGCTTAAGCTTGGTTTAGCTACTTATTTTTGTGTTTTTCATGCATGTTTAGGTGTCTAAATTAAGTAGTATAAGTGTCCAATAGTGTGCTTTTAGTTTTATAACATTTTGTCAAAAATTGCTAAGTGTTGAAAAATGAAGAAAATGCTTTTTCATTTGCTTATTGTGGCTTATTGTGAATTTCAAAATGCTTTTTGATTGCTGATATTTGTTCTTTTAAGTGTAAGCTTAATCTGTTTTAAGGTTAGAGGTCCATAAGGATCTGTTTGATAGCTTATTTTTAAGCTAGAAAAGTCCCGTTTGGATTTTTGCTTAACAGTACTAACCTAAAGCTAGCAGTACTAACTTAAAGCTAGCAGTACTAACTCTAAGTTAGTACTGCTGAGTTTCTCTTGCTTAATTTAGCTTATTTGCTTGTTGAATTTGCTTATTTTGTGTTCCATTTAGCTTATTAGGTTAGTCTTAGCTTAATTTAGCTTATTTTCTTTTGTGTAGAGCTTATTTGAGCTTATTTGCATTTTAGTATAAAAAATTTAAGTGTTTATTAGTTTTTTTAGCTTATCTGTCATTCTAGCTTATTTTAGTTGCTAATTTTTGTTCTTAAGTGCTTATTAGATATTGCTTATTGTCTGTCTTAGCTTATACTAAGTTTTCATTTGCTTATTTGCCTTAAATAGCCAAACAGTTAAGAAATTTTTTTGATTTAGAGTAAATTTAGCAACTGCCACTTTCTTTTAGCTTATTTCGTGCTTATTTGTAAGTTACAAAAAAATTTCCTTTTTTAAAGTTGCTTATTTTTAGCTTTTTCAAAAAGTTGTAAAAAAAATGAGAAATAAAAGTGTTGGGATTAGGGGAGGCCCCGAGTGAGCAAGACTCGAACTCGGGACCTCAACCCCATCAACCAACACTTTTATAACACACTCACTACCGCTGTGCTACAATAGCTCATCCGGTAGTGAGTTGCATTATTAATCCTATATAGGCTTTTTAGCCCATTAAGCCCATAAGCTGTTTTTAGCTTATTACGGCTTATTTATAAGCCCATTTTTCTAGCTTTTATTTTTCATAGAACCAGGACACCTTTATCCACTTTTCTGTATTTTTTCACATTTTTCCAACTTTGTTTGCTATTTTTTATCATTTATTTTCTTTAAATCTGTTTTTTAAATATTAAAAATTAAATAAAAATCAAAAAAATATTTTTCTTTTTTAGAAAATTTTATTTTATCAGTCTTCACTTAGGAAAAATAGAAAATCTTTCGTAGGGTCATTTTTGCAAAATTTTACTTTTTAAAGAACGGGTTTTGACCCCGTTTTTGTTTTCTCAATTTTGAGCTCGTTTTAGCTCTGTTTTTAGTCTAGTCTTTTTTTATTCTTCATTTTTAGTCACATAGAGTATACTAGAAGTAAAAAAATCTTTTTAGGGTTAATTTTTAAGAATTTAGGTTTTTGACCCCTTGTTCGGGGCTCTCGCTCTCGTTTTTTGTTTTATTCCATAATTTTTAGGTTTTTCTTAATCGTTTTTGCATATTAGTAGATAATTTAGCTTTCTAATCCTCTTAATCATTAATATCATTCAAATTCCAACTTTCCGACTGTACCGATTTTCAAGTCCAACCTCGTTGGGGATAAACGACCCGGGAATTTTCTATACTACTTTCGGTTTCATTGATTTTCTTGATAATTATCCTTATTATATATTTATAAGTATTATGTATTTATTTATATAAAAAGTGATTGATTAAAGAGTTCTAATCAGAGGACATGTTACGTGCCTGTGTACTCGACTTTAGAAAAGTTTGGGATAGACACTTACCATTAGTAGACTTTTCGTATAATAACTGTTACCATACCAGCATTAAGGCTGCTCCGTTTGAGGCGTTGTATGGGCGCAAGTGTCGATCACCTATCTGTTGGGATAAATTTGGAGATAGTCAGCTCACTGGCCCGGAGATCATCCACAAGACAACTGAGAAAATAGTTCAAATCAAGAACCATATCCAAGCCGCCCGTGATCGTCAGAAGAGCTATGCCGACGTAAGACGAAAACCTCTTGAGTTTCAAGTAGGAGATAAGGTCATGTTGAAAGTATCGCCATGGAAAGGGGTGATACGTTTTGGAAAACGGGGAAAGTCAAACCCTCGTTATATTGGACCTTTTAAGATCATTGCTAAAGTAGGAACCGTTGCTTGTCGACTTGAACTCCCAGAGCAGTTGAGTAGAGTTTACAGTACGTTTCACGTCTCAAAATTGAAGAAATGCATGGCTGAGGAACCGCTTGCTATACCGTTAGATGAAATCCAAGTTGACGACAAATTGCACTTCATCGAAGAACCTGTCAAGATCATGGACCATGAGGTTAAGCATCTGAAGCAGAGTCGTATTTCGATTGTCAAAGTACGTTGGAACTCTAGGAGGGGTCCTGAGTTCACTTGGGAACGTGAAGACCAAATGCAAAAGAGGTACCCTCATCTTTTCCCAAGTTCTACACCGGTGGCAGATACCACGTCATGAGCTTTGGGGACAAAGCTCTTCTAACGGGGAAAGAATGTGACACCTCGAGAATTTCCGTTTAATAATTTAGCCATTTCCGTTTAGCAATTTGAATTTTTGAAGTTTCATTTAATATTTATGTGTAACCGGGAAGTATTCCGTTATTATCTAAGAACCGTCTTCGGGAGCGAATCGGGATGCCAAACATTGTAGTATTTTGGCAATAGCCACGTTTTTACATTTTATGACAATATTTAAAATTTTATAATTTTCGGTGATACCATTATTCGTTTCGTAACTTGTGTTAATCGTGGTTTACTTATAACATGATCTTATACATGTAATACATGGAAATTAAATCAAGTGGGAAGCACTAGCAATATAAAATGGAGAGAATCATTTGCCCCCCCCCCCCCTTTATGTTGTTCAGCCCAAACAAACACCACATGCACCCTTGGTGAACAAGTTTGAATTCAAAACAAGAAGACAAGCCTTAATCACATGATTTGTTATAACTTGAATATGATTGGGAGATCAAATTGATCCCCTCTCTTCCCTTGTCTCTTGTACATGACCCACACACACAAACATACTCTAGTGTGTGAAGCAACTTAGTTATATACCATATTTCATTTACATATTCATTCATAACACACACACACACACTTGTATTTGAGCTTTTCTTTTTCTCTCTTGTTCACCCTAACTCACGGCACAAACATAAACACATACAAAACCATACATTTTTCACTTTCAATCATTTACTTTTGAGGATTAGTTGAAGTTTTGATCTTTAAAGATCATTCGGGTATAAAATAAACAACGTTTGGGTTGTTCTTGATCTTTGTTCATCTCTAAAAACCATTTTTCTTTGTAAGTCTTCAAAACTTCAAATAACTTGTACTTCCTTACTTCTCTTGATGCATAAACCTTTATTGTAAAACTTGTTTTGTAAAAAGAATGATTTTGAAACTACATAAACCTTAAAAAGGTATACTTATGGTTCGAACTTTTATTATAAATAAATATATGTAATCCTGAGTTTTGTGATCGTGGTTATTTTCATGTGATAATATTTGTATTTTTAAGCTTATTGTATTCGGATTATATTTGTGAGCTTATTTGAGAGCTTGTTTAATTATTTTGAGCTTATTTTAGTATATATATACATGCGAAATAAAATGGAAAAATATAAAGAAATATTGCTTTGACTTATTTTCTTGTAACTTAGTTTTATTTTGGATATTGTTAGTTTATTTTTTGAAAGGATGAAGCATTAAGCTATTTGACTTAATCCATAAGATCAAATAAGGCTTAATGGGCCTACAAGCCCACATCACCCCACAAAAAAATAAACATTAAGCGCGGCCAAGCTTGTACACAAGCTTATGGGTTTGGCTTGTTATGTCTTGGCTTATTATAAGCTTGTGGTAGCTTATTGATGAACCTAGAACTTGTGTGTTATCTTTTTAGTATATCGGACTTATTTATTTCGTACTTTGGCGTTTGAAAGGCTTATTAGGCCTAAAAGCCCAATAAGTGTTTTAGTGACTCGTTAGACTTGTTTTAAATGGAATACGATTGTATAGTGTTTGTAAATTGTAAATTTGTGATTTGGAAGCGGTTTGAAAATTGTTGTTTTTTTTTATTTTTATTAAAGTCTCACGACCTTTGGGAAAACATGAGTAAACACGAACGGGTCATGAAGAAATTTTGTAAAAAATCTTTTATTACTTAGAAATTATTTAGGAAAGCATAAATAATAAAAATGTTTTGGACTAAAGTACTTAACGATTAAATATGTCAAATTATATATAAAGGTTTATTTATCGATATAATAATATAATATATATTTATATAATTAATATAATATTTATGTACGGTACTTATTACAACTTAAGACTTTTCATAATATTCGATCACTAACGTTTTTAATACACATATATCTTATCGTTTATCAAGATTGAATAATAAACGTTAATGCATCTTTCCACATACGTTAACTTTACGAGGACTAAATCGAAACCCGTTTCTTCTAGGTCATACCGCTGTACCACCGCTTCGTTCGAGTGACTCATCTTTTTGACGTCCCCCCCCCCCCCCCTCCCCACCCCCCCCACATTACCCTTATCTCTAAGGTGAGTTCATAGCCACCCACTCTTTACTCTTTTGATTTAAATGTTTATAAACTTAGGGTGAGATAACATTGCTTGTTTTTAAAATGGACAAAGTACTATAGTGATATTTCCACCTATTTTGTGTTGCCTAAGTAGCGTTTAGACCACTACTACACAGAACTATACAATGAAACTGTCAATTTTCTTGACCGAAGGACCTAGTCGAGGATGCGTTGAGGATATAAATAGATCTATTGCGGACTAACTATTCCCTATCCGGTCGTGATGTATAGTTGCGCTCTCTACCCACGGGGCTCCCGGATATAATTGGATATATGTCTATCGAATCTGGTTAGTGTCTTTCGGTCGGGACACCTGTAGGGAAAGCATTTAAATATAGCAATGTACATTACTATCGTTCTGTTAATTAGCGTCAGTGTCATGAGCTTTAGTAGCAACGTAAATACCTTTTTTGTAAGTTGTATCTCCTATGACTGTCACGCGTTTTGATATCTTGTGGTCCACCATAACAACGTTTGAACTAAACCTGTGAATTCACCAACTTTATGTTGACGTTTTAAGCATGTTTTTCTTTGGTACATAGCATGGATGTCGTTGCTTGAACTATATGAAGTCTGTTGCCCGAACCAGTTTTCTAGATTTTATCCATGATTATCTTAAATACCGTTGTTGAACTTATTAAAGCTTCCGTAATTTAACTTTTGAATCTTTTAATTTGATCGATGTAAAACTTATTATTATTTTAAATTTATGCAACGGTGTTTATTTTTAAAGCGTACCCTTAGAGGTCATTCTTTATGCTTTGTACTTGAGATATTCGATAACGTCACGCCCCGGACGCTAAATCGGACGGGACCCTATTTAGAGGTGTGACAGATGAGGGGTTTTGTGATGATGGTTTTGCCATTTTGGTTGTTCAGGGTTTTAAAGGTTTGATTTGGTTTGAGGTTTTTGTGTGTGTGTTCTTGATGAGTTTGTGAAAAATGAGTTGTTGATTGGCTTGATGATATTTATATGATTGATGAAGTTACAACTTTTTCTTTGAGAATTTGTAACTGTCATTTGAGGTTATAAAGTTATGGGGGAATGTTTAGGGTTTGTTTTCAACATGTGTGTTAAACTTTGTATTTAATGAAAGTCAGCACAGCATGCCTCTGACACCTAGAATAGTGAACAGCCGTCTATTCAACTATAAAAGTAGGTGAGAGAAAGATGGTGAGGTCATTCTAACGTTTGGATACCCTCTTTTAATATATTTAAATTAAACACTTCTTTAGGAAGGAAATTATTTAGATAAAAATTATATTAATTTTGAAAATTACTTTTGCTTTTTGTAAACTGACTTGTGATTGATGTTTCAAAAGTTGAACTAGGTTCAGGTTTGGTGTTATGTTATGCTAAACTGATTGTTGTGAATCTTTCTCAAGACCAGTGCTCCAATGAAGGCGACAAAACCACACATGCTCATACAAATCCATGAATGAGACGTATGTGATTGCTCAGTTACTTCACGTGAGGAAGTTGAAGAGTTAGATCAAAATGGGAGTACACATTTGTTAGTCTTAATCAACACCACTACTCCAGCGAAGGCGACAAAATCACACATGCTCAGTCAACTCCATGAATGAGACGTATATGATTGCTCAGTTACTTCACTCAAGAGAGTTGAAGATTAATATTTGGTGAAATGAGTTGAAATAAAACTAAAGGATATAAATCATTTTTCAGTTCTTGGTGTTTACCTATACCATTTCTCCATCGAAGGCGACAAAACCACTCATGCTCAGTCAAATCCATGAATGAGACACATGTGATTGCTCAGTTACTTCACTTAACCAAGCTAAAGGTTAATAATCAAAAACTGAACTGACATAGTTAAAATTTATGTTCAGTTTTGGTGAAAAAGCTAAAGCCTTCAGTTTCCTTCATTTAGTTCTGAAGGTTCAGGTTTTGAATCATCAATGTTTAGCATACCTAGTTCAACAATCAATCTTTTAAAAGTTGGTTCATCCAGAGTCTTGGTGAAGATATCAGCAAGTTGGTATGGAGTGGGGATGAAATGTAATTCAATGTCCCCTTTCATGATATAATCTCTAATAAAGTGATATCTGATATCAATGTGCTTTGTTCTTGAGTGCAGAACTGGATTGTTTGAGATTGCAATAGCACTTGTGTTATCACAAAATATTGGTACCTTATCATAAATTATGTCATAGTCAGTGAATTGACTTTTCATCCAGAGAATATTGGCACAACATCCAGCAGCAGCTATATATTCAGCTTCAGCTGAAGACATAGCAATAGATTGTTGCTTTTTAGCACTCCAGCACACAAGTTTGCCTCCTATCAACTGATGAGCACCTGAAGTGCTTTTCTTGTCCATGTTGCATCCAACATAGTCAGAGTTTGAGTATCCTTTTAGGTCAAAACCTAAACATTTTGGATATCAAAGACCTAGACTAAGAGTACCTTTTAGGTACCTGAAGATTATCTTAACAACAATAAGGTGAGATTCCTTAGGATTTGCTTGATATCTTGCACATAGACAAGTTGAGAATTGAATGTCATGTCTGCTTGCAGTAAGGTACATCAGTTATTCAATCATACCTCTGTACTGAGTCTCATTAACATATTTGCCATTAAGATCAGGTCCTAAGTTGTTATGGGGTAGCATTGGAATTTTTACTCATGAACTGTTTATGTCATACTTTTTCAGCAGATTATTGACGTATTTTTCTTGGTTGATTGAAATGCCTCTTTCAAATTGTTTAATCTGAAATCCAAGGAAATAGGTAAGGACACCCATCATGTTCATTTCATATCTTTGAGTCATCAGTTTAGCAAACTGTTTGCATAATTTGTGTGCTGTGGACCCAAAGATAATGTCATCAACATAGATTTTCACCATAATCACATCAGTTTAAGTTTTGTAGACAAACAAAGTGTGGTCTATTTTACCTCTTACAAACTTATGTTTAGTGAGAAATGTTGAGAGAGTTTCATACCATGCTCTTGGAGCTTGTTTAAGTCCATAAAGGGCTTTATGCAATTTGCACACATGGTTGGGGAACTCACTGCTCTCAAAGCCTGGAGTTGTTTGACATAAATTTCTTCTTTTAGTTTACCATTGAGGAATGCACTTTTGACATCCATTTGATAAACTATGAAGTTCATGTGAGTAACAAAGGCAAGAAATATCATGATTGCTTCAAGTATTGCAACAGGAGCAAAGGTTTCATCATAGTCTATGCCTTCTTGTTGATTGTAGCCTTGAGCTACAAGTCTTGCCTTGTTTTTTATAACAATTCTGGTTTTATCTCTTTTGTTCCTAAATACCCATTTTGATCCAATTATGGTTTTACCATAAGGTGCAGGAAATAATGTCCAGACTTTGTTTTTGGCAAATTGGTTTAGTTTATCTTGCATGGCATCAACCCATCCACGATGCTTTAGTGCTTCATAGACCTTTTTAGGTTCTTCAGAAAGGAAATCTACAAAGAGACATTCATGAGCTGAAGCAGCACTAAGTTCTCTACCCATGGCTCGAGTGAGCATTCCAGCTCCTGGATCACCTATGTTATTGACCAGCTCAATATGTTTGTCCTGAGACCATTTGTCTTGAGGAGCTGGAGAGGTCATGGATGGAATAGATAAAGAAGGATTAGGAATTAGAATTGTATCCTGTACTAAAGTATCCTCTAAATTTGGGTAAGTGTTCAGAGATCTAAATATCTTCAGTGCTTGGGAGAGTATCAATGATTTGTTCATCATTTGTGTGATTTTAATGTTCAGACTGATCATCATTTAAGATTTCATCAGTTTGAGCAGATTGATCATTTTGATCAGCTTAACCATTTTGGTCAGATGAAACTTCAATTTCAAGAACAACTGGTTCAGGACTTTCATAGGGTTCTATGAAGGACACTTCGTTGATGTTTGTTTGATACCTTTGAGAAGACTCATAAGGATGAAGATATTCATCAGGTGGATATCTTTCAGATTTAGCAATGTTGATGTTGTCAACTAAAGGTTTTATGAATTTGATAGCATCAGGGCTTTCATTAAATGTGATGTGATATGTTTCTTCAGATTGTTGTCTTTTTGTGTTGAAGACTCTAAAGGCTTTGGAAACAAGTGATTATCTAAGGAAGTAACCATTATCAGCTTTTTTATCAAATTTTCATAAATGATCTTTATGGTTATGGATGAAAACAGGTTATCCAAAAACATGAAGAAAGTCGATGTTTGGGATTCTTCTTATGAAACATTTCATAAGGAATTTTGTTTTGAAGCTGGCCCTATGATTCTTTCCCCTTTTTTACATGATGAACCATAGGTTGTCTTTTGAATAGACGAGTGAGGGAAGATCAATAATAAGAGTTTTGTTTTGCCAAATGAATAGGATCATTTAAAAGCTACTTCTATGAAAACTAAACCATTATATTTTATGGAACCATGACCTTCAGTGGTGTATGTAGAATTTTCTTCAAACATTACTTTAGGTTCTGGTTGTTTCTTCTATTTGTGCATGTAACTGATTTCATCAGTCATATGTCTTGAGTATCCACTTTCTATGTGCCAAGTGGACTTCTTGATGTGATACTTGCACAAATAGGTTAAGAATGGTTAGTTTTGCTTGGAAACCCACCATCTAGTGGGGGTCTTAGATCTATTCACTTTTGATGATCCATTCTTCTTTGATTTTAGAGCTCCAACATTCTTAGCCTAAAGAGCTTCACCTCTTTTAAACCATTCAGTGTCATAATGATCAGTTGTGTTATGAACTATGCTACCACAAGTTTCACATCTTTTGATGACATGTTAAAGGTTTCTTGGTTTGATTTCTCTTTCAAGAGAGATGATCTTGTTATGAACATTTGTATCATAATCATAACTTCCACATAATCTACATATGGGATAGTATAAGCAATCATCAGATAGATGATCAATACGTCCACGATGTATGCAAGGAGGAAAGAAGCGTTTTGATGGTCTTTGGATCATGGATCTTGATGAGGGTCCACCCAGACTTTTGAGATGCTGAGTCATGTTTATGGTGGACATGAATTCAGCATGATCACAAGTTCTGTGATCAGTTCTCTTGACATTTTACAAAACATAACTTTGTAACAATTCTCGGAGAGATGATTGTTTAACCCGCAAAGTTCACAATCCTTTTTCAATTGTGTTTTATGTTGGTTTTGGAGTGCATTTTAAGGAACCTGTTGAGAGTGGTTAATTCTAGAACAAGATGACTGAGTCTTGCTAATTTGTAATTTCAGTTTGTTAAGTTCTTTTATTACAATAGCTAGAGGAAGGTCATCTTTAACTTTTACATTCTTTAATTTACCTGCAGGAGCTGAGTTAACTTTTGAAGCTGAAGTGCTTTTCTTACCCTTAGCAGGAGCTGAGGATGGTTCATTTATTATGACACCTTTTAAAGCTTCAGCTTTGAATGCGGATCTTAACTTTAAAATTGATTTGATAGTCTTTGGTCCAGAGACAGGTTCAACACCATCCAACTTCTTCAGTGAAGGAAGAAGGGTGATGCAAACTAAAGATTCATCCGTTGAATCATAATCAGTCATTTATAGCAACTGGAGGATCAGTTGTGTTTCTTTATGACTCTGTTGGGAGTATCCTACCAGTATCATGATTTGGCATGATAAAACCTTCAGATTCAGATAACAAGGGTTTTTCAACACCATGTATGGACACTTTTGTGTCATTAGCTGAAGATTTTTCACAAACTAAGTCTTTTTGCCCAGAACTGGAGGGATCTTCAGTAAGTTGATCAACTCCCAGAATATTTTTCTTTTATATGGGAAATTGTTCACTGGTACACTGATTTACTTTATTAGAACTGTTTAGCCATGTATCAGTGAGCTCTTTCAGTTCTATTCTTAAGTTTTTATTCTCTTTGAGAATTTCAGTGTTTACATGTTGCATGGTATAAAATTCAAGTTTTTCTTGTTTTAGTACTAAAAGCTGTTCTTTGTATGTATTTAGTTTTTGAACAAGATCTCTATGTTTTGACATAAGATTATTTCTTTGTTCTTCAATATAATTTAGATCAATACACAAATATTCTAGATAGTTCTTTCTATCATTATTATCTTCCATTTCAAGAAGAGTGTGTACCTTTCTCATGAAGATCTTTACCCATTCATTATTTCTGGCACCTTCTTTGCTGACCGCATCATTATCTTCAGCTAGTGTCATGAGTACTTTAACCTCAATCATCTTATTGTCATCTGATGATACTTCTTCTTCATCCCATTCATAGGCGTCAGCGATAAGACCTTTGTTCTTAACCATTTAGGCTTTGGAAGCTGAAGCACTTGAACTCAGGAGAGCCACTTTAGCCTTAAATTTGTTGTATTTGGCTTCAAAGTCCTTGGTAGGCCTTAGTTATGGTTTGTGCTGAGAGGAACTAAGAAGTTTTGGTTGAAAGGGTGACTAATATGAAGGAACTGAAGTTTTTGACCAACAGTCTCTTGCAAAATAACCCTTCTTGCCACATTTGTGGCATTCAGTTTTTCAGTTGCTTTTGCACTTCTTAACCTTTAAGTACCCTTTTTGAAGAACCTTTTTGACTTGGCTAATTGCTTGATATTATTCTTCTAGGTCATTCAAGTACTCTTGACTACTTTTTGTATCCTCTTTATCATCAGGACTATCTTGAAAGTCTTGGAAAATAGAGGTAGAGAAGAAGGCAGTTGACAGAGGTGTTGCAGAGACAAGAGATTTCTTATTTTTAGTCTCATAAATATTGTCTATTAGGTTTTCTTCATATTTAAATTTACCAAATAGAGAAGCAAGCACAGAATCTTTCACATGATTTGTGTTTCTGAGACTTTGACAGAAACTTAGCCACTTCTTTGGTAACCCATTTACAAAACCAGTATTTATTTCAAGCTTTAAAAGTTTGATGCCATCATTTACTAACTCATTTATCAAAGCTTTATATCTGGTAAAAGTTTGTGTTAGTGTTTCACCTTCTTTAAATTTGAAGGTGTTGTAACACAACTTTAGGTCTATGACCCTACTTTATTTCACATCATATGGGCCCTCATGATATAGTATCAGGTCATCTCAGGTTGATTTAGTTGTTAAGCAGTTTATGACAGATTCATTTGGTCATCTAAAAGGACAAACATGATGAAACTTTTGAGTCACTAATCTAAGTTAGCAGCTTTTCTTTTATCAGATGTCCATTGTCCTTTAGGCTTCCTTTGACCAGTTGTCATAGGGACATATGGACCATTAAGAAGAATGTTTTTGAACTGAGGTTCAATACCAATGATATGACACATGTATCTCTTTTTCCAATTGGTGAAATTTTCTATCTCTAGTATAGGAGCAGCATTTAACAGGCAACCTCTATATTCAAGAGTCTGTTGTACTTCTGCTGCCATTTTTAATGGATCTTGATTTTAAATTTTTTTGAGCAGTTATGTAAAAACTTGAAAAGGTTTTATAAATCATACTGCTCTAATACCACTTGTTGGTCCCCTTGAATGTGATATAAGGTTTATCAAGTTAAACTAATCACATTTCATGGCAACAAAGTGAGTTTTAAACATATATATATATATATATATAAACAATATAAAGAACAAGTTTAAAATACAAAGAAGTAACTTTTCAACGTATAGGTTCTTATTAGAATCCAATAAAGAATCTATGACGCACCTTTCTTGCGGAATAACAAGGTGGTTGAATGATATTTGGGGTGTTATCTCCTTCTAACTTAAACTCTAACTAAAGTTAAGAGTTCAAGAAAACAAACTATTCGACTGAAACTGAAGCTTCAGCTTCAACAGTTTCTATTCAGTTTGTTTGAGAGAAAAATGCTCTTCAATGTGTTTCACATTAATTGGAAGAGATGTCATTTACTCTCGATATCCTTTTTCTTTTATAGGCAAAGGAATTAGGGTTTACAAGTTAACCTATTATACGTGGCAAGCATTAAATGAGTGGTTGAGCTACTATTTAATGCACGTATAATTTATAATACCAGGTACAGTCCTTTGAGGAAAGTTGTTGTACTTCTATACCAACTTTAAAAGTATTTATTCTTAAGGAGATTGCTTTATTCCTTTTGATATAAAGCATTCTTTTTCCCGCCTTTCAAACCTTCTAGAAGTGAAACCTTTTGTTTCAATCTTCCATTAAGGAGATAGACATCGTTCAGCTTGGAATTGTCAACCAAGCTGAACTGAAGCTCTTGCTAAGGTCTTGTCTTCAGTTTCTGAACCGCCACATAAACTGAAGTGAAGATGATCCTGATCTTCTAAGTATCCGAAGAACTGAAGCTGAAGTTTCTTCAGCGACACAAGCTGAACTGTGTTCAGCTTGACTATACTTAGGTGATTGATAAACGTCAAAAACGTGTCGAGTAATATAAAGTATTTCCCGTTAGAATAAATAATCACTTGAGAACAAGTAATGATCTAATCTTCCGAGTATCGTATCTACGGCGAGATTTGAATAGAGATTTACGTTTATGTTTTGAAGTAAAATGCTTAATTATCTTTTAGTTTTTGGTTTTGAATTATACTAATTATATAAAAGCTAAAATAATACTAAGATATAACTAAAAAGGATATGCTTGTCAAGTGAGGTGAAATAATCATTAAATGTGAAATAAAAAGATAATAAAGAATAGGTACCCGTTTAAAAACCGTTTTCTCACAACGTTGGTTTATATTGAAAACAAGCCTTTATTTTGGTACAAATTACTTTAAATGATGATGAATTAACACCCGTAAAAATATTATTTTCTCACGACGTTGGTCTATTTTGAAAACGATATCTTATAAAAGTATTAATTACTAGATTTGATATTTGATTATTTCTCCGGCTTTTGCCTTTCGAAATATTCAAATAAGAAATCTAAATAATCCAAAAATTATTAATCAACAATTTACTTTTTAATCCACACTTAACTCACTTTCCACGGTCACTTGACAAGCATATATAATCTACTCGCTACATATCATAACTACACTACAAGAAACAAGCAAAGCGATAATAATAATATCTAAACTAAACATGGCAATAAACGTCAACATAATAAGCATATTAAAAATAAAGAGGTAGAAGATTAGAGAATCAAATATGATGAAAAATACAAAGATGACGAGATGAGACCCACAAATCAATACCAAACTTCGATAATTCAAACCCGATCATTACAAACCATTAATTACCCTTTAATTATTTAACAAATTCCAATAGAGGAGACGTACAGACGAGAAAAAAAACTAAAACAAAGACATTAAACCAAAAATGAAATTTGGCAACGTTTGAATCATCAATTGAAATACATAAAACCTTGACTTTTCAAATAAACATATAAAGACTTATAAAAGAAAAACAAAAAAATGACAACAAGTATTTGAAAATAATCAATCGATTAGTCTATTTGAGATCTACGAAAGTAACTAAAAGCTTGTTGACATTCATGAAATAAAGATACACTGACTCATGTTTGTAACTTGACTGAAAAATTGATTATATAAAATCTCATATCCTACTCTAAACAATAAAAGAAAACTATGAAAAAGGAAAAAAAATGAATACTGCTACTCTACGCCAATACTACTGAAAATTCAAAAAAAAAGAGTTGGAAAGAGATAAGATATATATCAATGCGAGATCCTCCTTTTCACTTTGTAAATAAGCTGCGTAAATATCAAACTATTCAGAAGTGGACTTGGGCTTTACTAATTTCTCCAATATGGGCCTGTGTGTGGCAAGGATGGTTGGGCTTGAAATCTTGGGCTTAGTTTGTTAATTGTTAAGCCTCAAATAGATATGGGTCGGTTTGACCCATATAAATGGTGTCAGGCCGGCCCAATAAAAGATGAAGGCATCGTTTGACTCGAATTTCTGTGCTCTTTTCAATGGCGTGCTAGGGAAATTTTTAACGACTCCGTTACTTGATCTTGAAAACGCGCAAAAAGTCATCTTATTCTTGCGAAAGTCACAGTTTTTGCTTTATTTTCAATCTCTTGTACATGCAGACATAAATCACAAACCAAACTTATTTGCAATAATATTTATTCATACTTCATGTTTTAGGTCCGTTTATTAGTGTTTTTCTGGGTTAAATGATGTGTGTTTTAGCACACATCAGTGATTTTATGTTTAAATCTAATGAAAGACTAAAGGGCTTAGGAACTGACCCCAACACCTACCCCTGATCCAGAGTGAAACAAGTGTTAAGTAGTTGAAAATCAACCAGAACAAACCTGGTTTAACGATTTGGTGTTTGCTCAAAAGGATCCACTCACGGTTGATGAACTTATAGCCACTCTCATTGACTTCTCTAAGTTTGCAAAGAATCGTCTCAAGCTGGATAAGATAACTAAAGAATTCTTAGTTGGACCTGTCTACCATCTCTTGAAGGGCACTTGTCAAAGCAGCATTGAACTTGAATATAACATGGAAGAATGCTACAAGGCTCTGTCTGATCAACTTGATTAGACAATCCCTAAAGGAGACAGATGTCCGTTTGACCTGAGCAAGCCTCTTCCTTTGAAAGGTCGTCTAGGTCATCTAACCGTTCCTGCAGAATACTTCTTCAGCAATGATCTTGAGTATCTGAAGTCTGAAAACGTAAAAAGAAAGTATACCACATCAATCACGAAGAAAAAAGCTGCAAGGTACGAGTTTGTGGGAATTAAAGACATGATCCCGAAGCAATGAAGTACAGTCAAAGTGGGTTACAACAAAGATGCTACTTTTGGAATATCACATTGGGGACCAAAGCGTCAGCTATTCTATAGGTATCAAATCAACAGACTCTCCAAACATGATGTCTACTTGACAGTGAAGATCCTGAGTATGGTTAGTGTGAAGGTTGACAAGTAATTTGGTTATGGGTATTTAATTAGAGGAGATTGTGGTGAGAAGAGCAGACAGGCAATTGTATACGTTCAAGGAAGGTGACTTTATAAATCTACACTTGAATGACATTGAGGACATGCTTCTTCTAGTGGTTTAACACAAGTTATTCCATCTCGATGGTGATGTTATTGTTGACTTGGCGGTGGCACTTCGTATGTTTACCAGAAGCATCGTCATTCAGAAACGAGTCGAAGATGTCCAACTTGGTGTAGAAAGTTACCAAAAGAAGCTCAATATCACCAAGCCTCAAAAGGATTTCCCTACCATCTCTACCAAATAATTGTACACACCATCATTTGATCTACCAGGAGTTGTCTATGAAGACCTAAGCAATCGGAAGAGACTGATGCGAGCAGATGAGCTCTACAAGTTCTCGGATGAAACGCTCAAGTTGGTTCGAGACACTCTCCATTACAGGCTGCGGAACTTTAGACTAGGATACAACAAAGGGATGCCCAACAGAAAATGGTCAGCCAAGGATCAAAAACGGTCAGGCGTCATGGTTGAGTTGATTGAGGAGCAGCTGCTGGAAAGGCGTATTATGCGGAATCTGGAAAGATTGTTTGGTGCGATGGAACTTGGGATGGACTATAGGTTGATGCAGAGGATAGTATGACTTTGTCATACTTTGTCTCCTTTCATAACAGGTCTTATCTCATTAATCTACCTTGTGAATATTTGTATATATGTAGTGTAGAACATAAAATAGGCTCATATAGTGTTTGAGTACGATTTTTCAAGAATTTTTCAATAAATTAAAAATCTTTCAAATTCACGTACTCAACACTATATAATACCCTCATAAATTGAGGGGGAGCATTAAAAATGTTCCTAATAAGGCTTGCTAATAATCAGAACATTTTTCTCCCCAAAACAGTTTTCAAACATATTTGAATCAATTGTTATCCAAAATTTCAAGAGATTTGACATTTTTGATAAGGGAAGAAAATGTGATTAAAATATATAACTTGTAACATATGATCAGTAAAGACTCAAGTGCGGTCTCCTCCCTCTCCATTCTAAACAATTTCGGTTATCGATGCATGTGTTGAGGGAGAGCAATTTTGGAAAAGAAAACATCAAGGTACAAAAAGTTTTGATTTATATCATCAGTACCTTGATTGAGTTTCTCAAATGGTTTTAAGGCAATGAGAACAATACCCAAAGACCGACCATGTACTTAATTTTATAGAGTTATAAGGTGGTTAAGTTTATTCGTTCCCATAATCCAGCTAGATCATTAGATAAAATAGAAGTCCATATGTATGATACAAAAAAAGGAGTAAAAGTGAGAATGGGAATAATGTAGACTAAGACAGAGCTAACATTGGAACAAACCCAACAAGGTGTTAGTGATGAAGTCTTGGTAAGCATTGAAGGGATTAAAGAATGAAAAAGAAATGTAAAGATAAAGGGTGAAAAGAAAGAAGCCCTCCTTACACTTAGGTAGAAACCGGGTCAATACATATGCTATCAGAAACACTAAGATGTTGTCTGGTATCGAAGATAGTTATCATGGACCTAGTGATGTAGTGCACAACCCTTCCTAGCCACTCAAGGTCTCTCAAAAGACCCTTGTTTCATTTCTCACGAAGATTGAACATATTTCTATCAACTTTCTCACTTCGAGTTAGTTGGTATAGAAAAGGTGGCAGTCTGCTTCAGCCTCCGATTACTAAAACCAAAATGAACTATTGAGTCTAGAGCCACAAGAGATCATAAATAATCTCATTAGGACACTATCTAAAAATACATTGTTCTTTATACACTATGAAAATAAGTAAAATTATAAGAGTCCTACGTATTATACTCGTGATTTTGCCAGAACATTAGAGTGATACTTTAGAGTATTCACAGTGACGATGGAAATCCTACCAGTGCCAACATCAAACAAGCACTGCGGCAGGTGACTTGTGAGATCCTATATGGATCAAACTTGTGACAAACGAATATCAATATTGGTTCAATATATAATTTGACGAATGAATTTGTAAAAGATAAAACTTTTGGCGTGTTATAAAACACTTTATTCAATAACATGTCAACTGATTTTCTCCAAAAAAAAAATTTAATCTTATCTCCATAAGCAGCCGCACAAAGGTATCTGGACATAGGAATGTTGAACATGAATTGACGACTCAATCGGGAAGATAGTAACTTACCGATTCACTCTTACCGTGTTGTCTGCTTTGAGACGCTCCGGTAATGAGAACGGCTAGTGCAGTTGCCAAACCCTGTCAAGGAGATTCTTTTGAATTCTATCTGATCACAGGCAGTATTTATACTGATTAACAGGGAACCATGGTTATTGAAACCGTATTCGAAGAAGTGACAAAGACACTTTCATCCATATATGTTGTTTATCACTAACTTAAACATGCAGGTCTTCTCGACGGTAGTTGCAGCAAGTCCATGACGAGTCAAATTCACTGCCACATGCTTATACTCGACCAACAAATGTAAAGACATGATGAAAGCTCAAGTACATGGTACAAAGTCTTCCGCTACTTTGATGCTAAAAGTCTTCCTTGAAGTCAAGAAGTATTCAAGATAAAGCATTTCAAAGGAGACAAAGCTTTCAAGACAAAGAAAAATATGAGCATGTTGGTCCAGAAGTCAAAAGTTTACAAGAAGGCAAAAGATCTCAAGATGATGAAGAGATTATGTTTGACTGATGATCTCAAGAAGCTCAAGATCACATGCAAGACAAGCTAATGGAATAAGCTCAAGCCTAAAGTCAAAAGATCACTACATATTTCACAAGATAAAGACAAAGTTCAAGACTACGAGCAAGATCAAAGACATCTTTAGAATGTTAAGCTTATGTCTTTTGTAAAATAGAGTAATCTCCCTTAGGGGGAGATTATTAGAAATAAAGAAAAGACTCGGCCACTTCCATAATTGTAAGTCGTAGCTCGTAGTTAATTGGTGTGTAAAAGTTAAGCTAACCGAGTCAACATAAGGCTTTCCTTATGTTGACCACGCCCCTATGAAACTATAAATATCCTCTCCTTTCATAGAGAGGGTGTTGGTCATTTGTATATTTATCATATTACATGTTTCTTTCTCTCTCTAAGTGATCAACCACTCCTCTTTCTCTCTCTAGATTTTCTCTTTATTTCTCTCTTGGTTTATGTGATTTGCTATCCTACATCAAGTGTTGCAAAAAAGGCTTACAAGGCCGATTAATCGCCGCCTAGGAACTACTTAGCCACCAATGTTTCCATGGCTAATTAATCGGTCAAATAATCAGTCAACCATGGTTAACGGCGGTCAAAGACTGTCAGTGGTGGTCAATTTTTTTGGAAACCTGCAAATCTTGTTAGAAATGCCCAAAACTCGATGTAAACATGTTTTAATCACTTATGGTAGTTGTTTATATCTATTATAAGTTGGTTTTTAAGGAAAATCTTGCCGGAAATACACAAAACTCGCCCAAAATACTCAAAACCTGCCAAAAATGGCAATACGATTAATCACCGATTAATCCCGCCTAGACCGATTACAAGCTACAAGGAGTGGACCGCCCGACTACCGATTCGCGATTTTTGCAACCTTGCCTTATCTATATCATAAACCCAGTTACAGACGCATTTCGCTTTTAGACAAAAATCCTAATCACAACTTATTGACAACAAAATAAAGCTTTAAATGAAATCGCAAAGGACCTACAACCACAATTATCAACCAACTTAACCAAGCGAAAGTGCACTAATACAAAACAATCTCATTAATGTCAAAACATCAAATAAAAAACAACTTATAGCATACCATGCAAAAACAAACACATATATAGAAATCTAACAATAAAATGCAAAGTAAAGAGAATACTTACACACTTTACGTTGAGAAACCAAATAGTATATGCATCTATGAATCACCAAAACCCCTAAATAATCACATCTCCTACCAAACGACCAAGCTCAATTTAAAATAAACAGGAGAACAATGAAGAAAACCAAACACTGCATGGTTTTAAAACAATGTCCGTCTGACAAAAGGGAATGATTTAAACATGTATGTGTTGAAGAAGACATACGCCATTTAGATGGCTAACGTCGAACATTCACACTCTCCCCACCCCTTATTTTTTTTTTATCAAAATCAGGCCAAAGAACCCAAAAATAAAAGTGGCCCAAAAAATAACAATATTTATTTGACTAACTGACAACTCATTTACCCAAACGAGACCACTTAATGCAAAACGACCCCAATAGTGTTCAAACGACGTTGTCCGCACGCCTAATGTATATTAGGGTAATGAGCTTGGTGCATATTATCAATAGTTAGTAGCACCGTTAAATTTACAGAAAAATTGAGCCCAGTTTATAACGGAAAATAATTTGCAAAAACCAAACGAAACTAAATTTAATATTCATCGTTCACTTCTTCAAAAATACCAATGCATGCTTTTAAAATATGTTTACAATCAACATAAGAAAGCTAATTTTAAGTTAGGAAAAACTAACGTCTACGCTGCGTGCAATATAATTGTATACAGACTCTCTACGGCAACGCGCGTGTAGAAATCCTCGTTATTCTCTATATATATAAATGGCATACCTAACGGCGTCGTATAGACAGGCCCAGATGTCTACATGTGCAAATTGTTCGATGAAACAGGGCCCATTACTTTTAGAGGCACCAAAAATTTTATAACTCTATATATGTTAAGTGTATGCCCAATTTTAATCCAAGTTTGACACCAATTTGTATTGCCAAACTTTTTTTTTCTATATAAATTATGGTCATATTCCTTCTTTTTATATTAGAAAAAGTTAAATCAACGATTGTTTATTAGTTTATACGAGATCAGCCAATCGTTTTTTCACAAACAACTTTTCACCAATCACCATGTATCTTTTTTTCCTTAATTTTTAATTTATTGTTTGCTTTTGTTTACATATGTGTCATTAATCAAATAATCGTGTTTTTCGTTATTTTATTATAATCTGTGAATCATGTTCTTGTCTTTAATGCCCTATTTTTTCTTCTACTATTGCATGCTCTTTATTGTTTTAGATAGATGCGTAAATGTAAATCGACAAATCGTACTTTAACTTCAATGAGGGCACTTATATTGAATATAACTGAGTTTAATTGTTTGGATTTAATATTGATTGTATAGAAAATAGATACTTTTAGGTATTGAGATGATGCGCAAATACACTAATGTCTTGATCGAAAACAAGAATTATATGATTAACGCATCATCACCAATTATTTAACTATTTTTTTAATGTAGGATGACTATAAGTTTAAAGCACTATTCCCTTGCTTAGTTATTTTGTCGTTTTTCCTTAGAATATTTTTTAGACAAGCAATGCCTCCTAAGCCTCTTAGGAAACAAAAATATGGATACCAAAAGCATTTAGAGAAACAAAAAATCGAACAAAGAATTAAGCGTCAATATGGAACTATGCATAAGTATGTTAAGCCATAAGTTGCTCCTCATTATCAAAATGTTATTGATGATACTGTTGATGATGATAATGTTGATGATGATAATGTTGATGATGATGGAGTAGACGGTAGTAATGTTGATGATGCAAGTGTTCATGGTGGTGATGTCAATGTTGATAGTGATGAAATCGATGATACTAACATTAAGAGTACGAGTGTCGATGATGATGACTTTGATGAGATTGATGTGGACAATATGAATGTTGATAATCCTAATGCTAATTTTCATATTGATATATTGTAACACCCCGTCTTACGCAGATCACAATATTGTCCGCTTTGCCCACAGGCTTACGACTTTGCTTTGTGGCCCTCATGTGAAGACTTCCCGGCAGATCACCCAAGCCAATACTACTTTCACATGAGCACACTTAACTGCCATGTCCTAGGAACCCCACTCGCAGTAGACCACAAAACGCGTTGTGTCATTGTAAGGCGAATTTTATCTTATAAACCCAGCATCACCCAGGCCACAGCCGATGTGGGATTTGCCTAGGGTGTCACAATCACCCCCCCCCCCCTCTTAGGGACTCATCGTCCTTGATGAGGTTTGACCCACCATCTCGAACGGCTCAGGAGTGGCTCTGATACCACTTGTAACACCCCGCCTTACGCAGACCACAATATTGTCCGCTTTGCCTGCAGGCTCACGGCTTTGCTTTGTGGCCCTCATGTGAAGACTTCCCGGCAGGTCACCCAAGCCAGTACTACTTTCACATGAGCACGCTTAACTGCCAGTTCCTAGGAACCCCACTCGTAGTATACCACAAAACGCGTTGTGTCATTGTAAGGCGAATGTTATCTTATGAACCCAGCATCACTCCAGGCCACAACCGATGTGGGATTTGCCTAGGGTGTCACATATATTTGATCCACGAAACTGGGATGGTCTTAGTACTGATATGATAAAAGTTTTAGTCAAAAAAGGTCCTAAAAGAGATAATTCTATCAATAAGGGTCCTAAAGATAGACTATCTCAACGATTTTCTGCTGCTTTCTTTATTAGAGTTCTACCAAATAGCGAGAAGTGTGATAGAGAATGGCTAGTGTATTCCAAAGAGCTTGACAATTTTTTTTGTTTTTGTTGTAAAATATTCAAAAAAGGGGTTGTTAAAGGCTCATTAGCTAACGAGGGCTTCTCGGATTGGATACATCTTGGTACTAGACTTAAAGAGCATGAAGTTGGCGTAGAACATATTACAAATATGGTTACTTGGTTTGACATGCGTCATAGACTAAAAAAGAATGAAATGGTCGATAAAGTGGCACATGAACAATTTGAGAAAGAAAGAGATCACTAGATGAAAGTTCTGTTCAGAATAGTTTCCATTGTGAAGTTTCTTGCTAAGCACATTTTAGCATTCCGTGGTACAAATGAAAAGTTGCATGTTAATAGCAATGGGAACTTTTTGGGTCTGATTGAAATGTTTGAAGAGTTTGACCCATTCATCAAAGAGCATGTCCGTCGTATCACGAATGATGAAATTCATGTTCATTATCTTGGTCATTCCATTCAAAATGAGTCAAAACAATTACTTTCTCGTGGAATTAGATCACAAATCATTCAAAAAATTAAGCAAGCAAAGTCTTTCTCTGTGATACTTGATTGTACACCTAATGCGAGTCATCAAGAACAAATGTCTTTAATATTGTGGTATGTAAATATATCATCCATATGTGTTAGAGTCGAGGAATCCTTTTTAGGATTCGTGAATGTAGATGATACCACTGGTCAAGGACTTTTTGATGTTACACAAGCTAAACTGGAGTCTCTAGATCTTGATATTGATGATGTGCGTAGTCAAGGCTATGACAATGGGTCTAATATGAAAGGTAAGCATTAGGGAGTACAAAAGAAATTTTTAGATATAAATCCTAGAGCATTTTATACTCCATGTGGTTGCCATAGCCTTAACTTAATATTGTGTGACATCGCTAGCTCTTGTGGCAAAGCTATGGAATTTTTTGGAGTTATACAACGTATTTACACTATTTTTGTCAATTCTTCCAAGAGGTGGTTAAATTTGAAAGAGAATGTTAAAGGATTGACTCTCAAGTCATTGTCCATAACCCGTTGGAAAAGTCGTGTTGAGAGTGTGATAGCCATTAGATATCAGCTTTCAGAAATAAGAGAAGCCTTACTTCAAGTTGCTGAAAAAGATAATGACTCTAAAATCAAAAGTGAATCAAAGTCTTTAGCAACAAATGAGCTTGGTGATTTTGATTTTTTGGTAGCAACCATCATTTGGTTTGACATATTATCAGCCGTAAATTTGGTGAGCAAGAGGTTACAATCTGATGATATGCTTATAGATGTTGCTATTAAGGAAGTTGAATGGTTGATTTTATTCTTTAAGAAGTTTAAAGACACGGGTTTTGATAAAGCGATGAATCTTGCTAAGGAAATTGCTATTGAAATGGATATTGATCCAATATTTCGTCAAAAGCATATAATTCGTAGGAAAAGACAATTTGATGAGATTTCAAATGATCAAGATACTTCATATTCCGCCGAAGAGGCATTTAAGGTCCAATATTTTCTATACATTGTTGATCAAGCACTTGTTTCCCTTAGAACATGATTCGAACAATACAAAGAGTATGAAAAGGTTTTTGGTTTCTTGTTCAGTACTCACAAGTTGTATTCCTTTGTTGACAATACTCTGAAGTCCCATTGTAGCCATCTTGAAGTTGCACTCAAGAATAGTGAACGGTCTGATGTTGATGCAAATGAACTTTATATGGAGTTGAGGTTGCTTAGCAATTATTTTCCTAACAAAAACTTAGGACCTGTTGATATTCTAAACTTTCTAAAAGAACGTGACTTTTTTCCTAATGCAATAATTGCATATAGAGTATTGCTCACTATTCCAGTAACCATGGCATCAGCAGAAAGAAGTTTCTCAAAACTGAAGTTGTTGAAGTCATACTTGAGGTCCACAATGTCACAAGAGAGACTTAATGGACTGGCATTGATAGCAACTGAAAATGAATAACTGATAACATTGATTATGAAGATCTGATGAGCAACTTCGCTTCAAAGAATGCGAGGAGAAGCGCATTATTCAAAAGATAATTTACATCATATGTAACTATTAGTTAGAGTAATTTGCTATTATTTTTATTTTATTGTTATAAGATACATGTTAGGACTTTAGCCATTTTAATAAAATTTATATAGGATATTAGGATTATATTGGAGTGTTCGTTTTTAAGGGCCCAATTTACTATAGTGGAACATGGCACCCAAAATCAACGGGACGGCCCTGCGTATAGAGCAAAAGAAAAAAAATCAAAATATCTCCCCGAATTATGCAGCTAGCTACAAAAATTACTCTATGGTTCGTGATTTGTGATATTCGTGATTTGTGATATTGTTTAAGTTTCGAAAAAAAAATGATGAAACTGTGATTCAAACTTTATGATTCGCGAACTTGGTATTGGTTATATGAGACATGGTTGGTGTGGTAGAGAAATAAAAACCAACGAGATATGATAAAAGAAAGAAGAAAGAATGGAGTAACAATGTGTTTTAGCGTTTGGAGTGATTTGATCATATTTAGGGTGCGTTTGGTTAGAGGGTTTATAAGGGGGGTTTTAGGTTGAGTCCAAAATAATGTTGTTTGGTTCATGTCATTCACCTTTTTAAACCCCATCAATAAGGAGCCCTTTGTTTTGAAGGTTTTGGTATCAAACTATGACAATGATAGTCATTCAATTTGTTTGGTTGAACTTTTGAGAATTCAAATGTGGGACTCACACCCATAGATTCATATACCATTACAAGATGGTGACTTTTATCATTCCTGTGGGCACTAATGTCACACACTCTTTTTTACTACACATACTGTTTGATAGTACCTTTCTTCTTTTATTTCTTCAACCATAATTCTAAGATCTCTTCTTCTATAAATCAAGTTTTTTTCTATTTTCTTACGAGTCAAATGAATTCCTTAACTGTCTCTAACTATTGGCAAATTTATTACTGAAACCATAGACAATCGAAGATGACGATGGAAATTAAACGGGGATAATTTGACACCCATTCTATGATGAAGTTGTTCTTTTCCATGGTTACGTTCTTATTTTTGCATTTGTCTGAAGTGATGATACAATGAAATTGTTGTATCTTTTACAATCCTTTTATTACTTTTCTTTCTTTTTGTTCTTATATTTTCACAATCATTTTATATATTTTTGTAAAAGTTCCTTAAGATAAGAACGAAGATATACAGTTGTTTAATAAATTACAATCATATCATTCACAGCAAAAAGATCTTGCTACCTTTTTCATTTTTTTAGTATTTTTTTTTGTTACAAGTGGGTAAAAAAGATAAAGAGGTTAAGCTATAAATCTGATACCCATATGCTATCATTTTAATCCAAACAAAAGTAATGAGTGGTGATATGCATTGCCATTCTACCTAAAACCCAAAGCCATATCCATTGTGATTGATAAGATCATACCAAACGCACCCTAAGGGTTTTTAAAATCTCATCTAAATGGCTAGGTTTTACTCTAAACCCTTGGGCCCACTTTTTTCCCCTCACATACATAATTAACTGTATATTTAAATAATTTTTTTCATTTAAATTTTATTATAAAATATATAAACAAATATAATTTCTCTCTCCTAAACCTACACCAAATTTGAATCATAAATCAAATCCAAATCCTAATCTAACCCCACTTATAAACCAAACGGGCCCTTAATGATTTCGGGTTGTCAGAAAACGGGTAAGAGACTTACCGAAGTGTGCTCCATCCTATGTGAAAAGCCATGTAACGAGTTATTTTGATGAGTATATAATGAGTTAAGGATTGGAAAAACATAACGAGTTATTTTGATGAGTATATAAAGTATTACAAATTTTATCTTTAAAATAAAAACTATTTAGGGGGTGTTTGTTACGGTTTATGAAACATAAGCTCATTTATATTTGTGTGATATTTGTAACGCGAGGAGCGCGAGAGCTAGAAGATATAGAAGGATTTTAGGTTAAAATGGTATTCAAAATTGAGTAAATTCCGGATAATATCAAAGGTAAACAATTTGACGTGAATATAAAAGCATGAACTATAATCATGTAAATTTGTTGAAAAATTATTAAATTGATAGAGTTTTTTAAATAATCAGTTACAAACATTCCCAAATTAATCTTTAATGAATTTTGATTGAATAATAATGATATGAGAAAAATTGGGAATGTTTATTGAGAAAATTAGGAGAAACGAATGAATCAACGAGTTATTAAAGTGTTTTGATCCAACGGTTATAAAAAATCAATAATGCCACGTGTTTTATTTTAAAGGGTTTTGGGGCAAGATCAACTTTCACAAACCCTCCTTTATATAGATAGTAGATTACAAATTTTATCTTTAAAATAAAAACTATTTAGGGGGTGTTTGTTACGGTTTATGAAACATAAGCTCATTTATATTTCATAGGCTCTAATTTTTCAAATTATTTTGTGATTTGTGGGCTTATATAAGTTTATTATGATATGATAAACTTATGTAAGCTCATAAGTTTCAAAATAAGCTAGAAAATTGAAGCTTGTGAAATATAAGCGGAAATCAAATTTGATTTGAGCTTATATTCATAAGCTCTAATTTTCTGGCTTATTTTGATCTAGAGTGGAATTTTCTGGCTTATTTTGAGACTTGGGGGCTTATATAAGTTTATTATGATATAATAAACTTATATAAGCTTCTAAGTCTCAAAATAAGCCAGAAAACTAGCGCTTATGAAATATAAATCAAAATGATTTTATGTTTCATAAGCCGAAACAAACACCTCCTTAAAAGAACTATGGGTACCTGATCACGATCAAATATTCGTATTATTATCCTCAATATAAGATAGAACTAGTTTATTGACCCGTGAAATTCACAGGGCCTTAAGAAACCGTGACAGTGTTTTTATAAGAGATCAATTTATGGTATTACGTAAATAAATTACATTTAGCCCCGTGAATAGAAAATATTAATGTTGACTTACGGTTACATATAAATTATTGAAATGCTATAAAAGACATTTAATTTTTTATGGTATATAAATTTGAGAATACATAATTTGGAAAAGAGTAAAATAATCCAACAACAACATAAAAATGGCTTTTAATTAACGAGGCCTTAAGAAACCGTTGACAACGTTTATGTAATAGATCGATTTGTGATATTGTGTAAATAAGATTCATTTAGATATATGAATAGAAACGGAACCGAACATTTCGATTTTCGAAAAACAAAAAACCGAACCATCGTTTTTAGTTTTGGTAGGTTATTTTGGTTCATCTCGGTTTGGTCTAGGTTTTTTTGGTTTTTTTGGTTTTTCTGCTCACCCTTAACTTTTATACTAAAACAAAATACTTTTATATAAGTTTTTTTTTTGTATTTCATACTAAATTTGTTTTTATAAAACTTAGTATACAAAACACATATACACAAAGTTATGTAAAAGAAAATCTAATATTACATTTATTTAATATCTTATTTTATACACTCCTGCACCCATATTTCTTCTTCCCTAATCATAACATGTGGATAAACGTCGGTGCACCATTGATATACTCACACCATCGCCGAAACTAATCAGTTTAATCACAAGTTGTATGTCCTAAAAGACCTTTGTAAATTTTTTTCCTTAGAATATTTGATTTGAATTCTTATACTAAGTATATTTATTCTCCCATAAAATGTTGCCAAATCGTTTATATCTACAAAAATGGTGTAAGTTTTTTTTATATATATATATCATGTTATCGATTGTTAAAGGGTTATAGAAATAAACCCTAACTATAGACATGTGAGTTTGTTTGTTAGAGTATTATTTTAGATTGGAAACTTTCGATAGAGTTATGTTGTAAATGTTAAAAAAAGTATGTTTTGTGAATCAAGATGAATCCACCGCGTAACAGTAGTTGTTTTTTTAGTTTGGTAAGTCTCACATGAAATCGTCTCTTCATTGTAATCATGTAGACTTTTTGTTTTAGGTTCTGATTTTTAAAGTTTGTTAAGATTAGATTGTTTGAAAGATTAAGCCTAAGATGTTTTTGTTATATCTTTTTGAATTATTAGAAATGAATTTTAAGAGAAAAAGAACATAACCAATGCATTTGTATTTGTGTTTTGATCAATTATATAGTTAAGATTAGATTCATTGAAATAATGAGAGAGAGAGTGCGTGAGGAGTGTGGGAGTGGTTAAGCTTGTGGCGTTTTTTATCTCTCTAAGCTTTTTTCATACGTTAATCGTTCATAATGTTGTTTACCATGCCAGGAATTAGATTAGGTGACCATGGTAGTTGTTTTGTTTTGAGAGCTATCCGGTTACGTTGTATCTTTAGTGGCATAGGATCATTTTTCTATTGTAAGCATGTCCAGCGCTTGTCTACCTCCTAACCCCGAGGTTATAATATCGGTTGTGTAGTCTGTTTTTGACTTTGTTAGAGTTATCTTTATTTGGTCTACATGGTTGATGTTTTTGGGACTCGGTGTTGTAGATCTGGTGTAATAAGTTTAGAATCACTATTCGGTAGTATCATTATTGGTATCGTGTATAATGTTAGTGTGGTTTGTGTGTTTAAATCTAATGACCAAAATAACCCTCAGCACACATACCATCAACAACACAGTTAATAACTCGAGTCATTCCTTTTCTAAGTTACCTAATGTTAGCTTTATTTCAAAGCGTTCTATGTGGCTACGATATGATTATGGCTATATCTTAGTACATATGTAATCGATATAAAATCTAAAATGTTATAAAAAGTATTTTTTATTACATATGTTAATTTATTTGTCTAGAATGAGTTTACTTACCCTAATTATTTCGTATTCAATGTATTACTATGTTATGTTACATACCTAAATTTTTCTATAATGTTGGTTGTCATATTTTGTGTAAATTTCATGGCTTATCTTAACATGTTTCGGTATTTTTTAAGAAACATGGTTTTGGAGTTTCTTTTTCTGTAGGATCAAGATACTTTTCCGGACACACAGATATTTAGCTTATGAATATTAAAATATTGTGATTTCAATAATGTTGAGAAACTTATTCAAAAGAATAATGTATGACTTCTTTTGCATAATCTTCTAGGTATTTTTATGGATGAAGCTTGTAATGGAAACATGTTCCTCTACTTAACAACCGCTTCGAAGTAGGGTTTTTAAAAAAGCAAGAGGGGATAGCTGTGTTACAAGGACAACGATGGAGTGTTTTGCATTAGATGGTACAAATCCGGAAGCTATTATGTTGCATTTCATCCAGGAGGGGGATGATTCATTAATTTAAAATCGTTGAAGAGTGTTTATGTAAGAGAACGATTTGTGATATTATGTAAATAAATGATATGTTAGATGTATGATAGAAAATATTAATGATACATTATAATAGAAATAAAATTTTGAAACATTATAAAAGGCATTTAATTTTTGTTTGTATATAATTTTGAGAACACTCTTTGAAAAAGAGTAAAATAATGTAATAACAAAATAAATAAAATTTGTAACGACAAACACACAAAACATTTGATGCCACTAACCAAAATTACCTTTTACATAAACACTTATAGAATATGAGATATATGGATAAAAAATATTGAGAAAAAAATATATAAAATAAGTTAAGTGTTACTGTTTCATCATATTTACTATAACAAAATTTTATCTCAATATTAATGGGAAAAACTCTATTCACTTTCTAGTCGTCTTAATGTTATTGACTTGAAACATAAAAGATTGTAAAATGCTTAAGTAGCAATTGAATAAAATAAAATAAAATAAATATTTTACTTCCTTAATTATTTTTTTTCAATCCTCAAAAGATGCAACTGAATAGTTGCACCTCCTTGCACTATTTGTGATACAACTTGTTTTGACTTAAAACATAAAATATGGCAAAATACTTAAGTAGCAAGTGAATAAAATAAAATAAGAAAATTATTTTACTTCTCTAATTATTTTTTTTTCAAATCTCGAGAGTGCAACTGAATAGTTGCACCCCCTTGCACTCTTTGTAATCATTTTTGTATACAACTTGTTTTGAAAATAACTTACTCTTTCATTTGCTATGATTCAACCGCTGCACCTTTGCGAGAAAACTATAATTTTTTTTCTTTTTCTATTTTATCTTCTTCAATGTTAAAATCGTTTAATCAAAAACCCTAACTTACATGCAAATGGGTAGCTAAGAGCTTTATCTTTAGATGGGTGAAGTGGGTAATATTTTAAAAAAAGTTTACTAAAAAGGAAACGGGTTAAAGGGTGCTGCATTATGGAAAAACTTTACTCTATCAATAACCCAATCTGTCCTTTTTATGGATGTTTAAAAGGAAAACATTAGCAGTAATTTTAGTACTATCATCAAAAGAAGCGCCAACATCCCAAACTTTTACACTTACCAAATTTGAGAAGAAAAAAAAACTAAAGGTATCATACAATTTTTGCACTAAAAGTTCGACTCTAAATCATTTTGAGCGCATTTTTTTCATCTGTAAGAACTGATCGAGACGGCATTATCCTATGGATCTCAGATGAAGGGAACTTGATAGTTTTTTATAGGTAGGGTCGATTGCTTTTGTTTTTTTGGGTCGAGTATGTCGACCCGAAGTCTTTCTTTTGTTGTAGTGATGTAACTTGAAGTTGTTTGGTTCCATACTCAAACTTCTATTCTTTCTTCTCTACTCTGACACACCAACAAATAGCAATCAGTTGGAGGCTAGAGCATCAAATGTAGAAATGAACGTATAGGACTATAGGTTGTAAAATGGGCAAGTCAGGCGTGTTGTCTATTGGGTTATCAAAGGTTAAGTTTATATTTAAGATTGAAGATTCGAGTCAAGCAAACATTTTCAGTAGTGCTTGCAAAACAGAGTACTATTTTAGTCGGCAAATACTTGAAAGTAGATAATGATAAATTATAAAGTGGTATGTATTTTCATTTCTCTATTTTCTTTTAGCAAGCGTACTTTCGAGTCATCACTATGAAAGCTTTGTTAGCATTCATCTCCACTCAAACCCGGTGTAAATATAAAGATGCAGACAATTACTGGTGGGGCTTTAGCGTGGTATTGCAGATTGTGAAAGGTAATGGTTAGCGGTTCAAATCATAACACTTTTTTCCTGTAAATTTAGAGGCTGAATAAGTATATATTGATGAGCAATAAACATCCTCTACTGAAAAACTGAAGCTCCAATAATCCCGGAGCGTATCAAAATTATTAACTATTAAATTGTTAGAACGTTTGTGAGTCGCGCATCAAGAACCTAAACAAATGGGTGCAAATGCCCTGGCAGTTTCCTCTTCAAACATAAGTGCAAATGCCCTCTCTTGTATTTGATATATGGGTCCTAGATACATTGATTAAGCTGGATATATAACAGATAAAAGAAGAGAACTATATCACTCGTAATATCAAACGTATAAATACCTCTACAGAGCTACAGAGCCGTATATGACACTCATTTTCTGTTTACAGGATCATCCAAGAGATCTAGTTTTTGACCAATTATCACAATTCTAACGAGACTAAGATACACATGCACCCAAAAGAAATGTTGACATCCGTTAGATGCTCAGAATTTAAAATAGCATCCTACAAATTATAAACCTTCATTGTTATCGGCATTCATGAAGTGCTTGATGATGAGGAACTATTGTGTTACCTGGTTCACTATTTGTAGGCACATGTAGCTTTGTGAGTTTTTTATGAGGAGCAAAGGATCTCCCACGTTTCTTGTTCCTTGGATTTTTAGTTAACGATGGTGATTCATATCGTTTGCAGGCTTTCGGGACCTATAAATCATATTGCATATTACATGAGAAATTTATAATTTACGGAGTTAGGTACGAACCTGCTTTTTGTTAAGAGCTTATTCTTCAAAACATAAGCATTACAATCATAATATCATTACAATCTATGAACAATCTCAGGCTGCTTGTACATAAACACTAAATAAATACTTAGTATTATGAAATAACAATATCGAAACATTGATTGTACCTCAAAGAAGGCACACATGTATAAGGAGAACAATTCCCGTTCATTCCAAGTGAATATCTATTCCTGGATCTCAATCGTCTACATTTTGAATCATCAGTATGTCCTTTTAACGCAGTTAAATCCATTGCACGAACTACATATATGCGGTGCATTAGATCCAATCACATTACCCGTGCTAGATTCATGTAATTTGTTAACAATATGAACACGTTTGTACGAAAAAATATAATATAAACACGTTAAAATACACAAAAACCTTTCGACATTTATGGCAAAGGCTTTTTGCTTGTTCATATGTAAAAAACTATATTACATAAATAGTCTTAAACATTTTTAATACAGCGATATAGCACATTTCAATACAGTTGTGACTTTGACCTGTTTGACCTATTTGACATTTTGACCAACTTGACCAGTCTCTTTTTTTAGTTAAATCCTTTATCATAACCCAAATCGACCCATTTCTTAGTATCCGGGTCGAAATTGCCAACTCTAAAGTCTAAAGTAATATGCATTGCCATCTCCATGCATATGCATTTGTTACATATCTACATTTTTTTTCTCAACGAAAACTTCTTTAAACCCGACAATAAATGGATGTTGAACCCGCGCAATTAAAGGCATCTAAACATCACAAAGTTACACAACATTAAAAAAAACAACACTGCCTTGAATCTTTTATAAGAGATATAGAATGAATAAAGAAAAAAAACCTTCTTGATGGGCATATCTTCTACTTATTTAATTAAGAAAAGTATACCCTTTCTCTCAAAATGATCCGGATGAATCTTTGATGTAAGTATTTCATTTTTCTGATGATAGATTGTGGGTATGGTACGTGAATGTGTTACTGGCAGAGGAATATCCGGGTTAGAAATTGGGTTACATACTTGCATATGGCTGGCCCGAAATTTTCATAATGTTCTTTAGCTAAACCCCAAACATCATGATCGTTACAACTTTGTCAACTTGTCATTTTGATAACTTCGTGCACATTGATATCCTATATGACTTAATATGGAAACAGTTGTCTAGGCGTTTGAAATTAGTTATTATACTATGTTACTAACAAATATGATGATGTTCGATAGTCATGAATGATACATATATTGATTATTTCCATTTTATAGTGCAAAAAAGATAGCTAAACAGAAGGAAGTTATGATTCTTAAAATCTTTGATCCTTCGAGACATCATTCACCTATTTGTTAGTGAATATAACAATTAGATCAACATTTATAATGCTCAAAAAGTAACAGTTGTGGATACTACAACTACTATAAGTGAAGTTGCAGCAACACACACCCTCTTAGTATTATTAGATCCCTTTAGGCAACTCAAATTCGGGGTATAACTTGATGATTTCTCCTACACATTCTTCATCATAAAAGGCATCATTTTAGAGAAAATAAATGCAACCAGGACCTAATGTTTGTAAAAGCAATAAAATGAAAAGATAAATGTAAAAGCAGAGTAACCTTGCTTTAACAGTTTCATATGTGATTCTAGACTGAATTTAGCCCCATCTCTTCTACCTACATGCAAAAAAATATCATATTTTTTGATCAGAAAACAATGCAAAGGAAGATAAAGAGCATATTACAAATAAAGAGACAGCGGTATGTGTTACTGCAATATATATACATTTAGAAATATTGGCTTATTTTGTGTATGTGCAGAAAGGTTAGTTGGATATCAGCAAGGCTTGTTGGTTAGGAAATCATTAACCAAAATCAACCCATTTTCACATAAATGGTTCAAAATTTTGATGCATAAATATTGTATAAATACACTAACAGATGCTAAGAAAAATTTACTTAAAGATAAAGGGCATATTTATCATCAAGAAAGCTTTGTGGAATTAGTCGGGAGGAAAACACCAATCAGATAATCTTTTCATATATTACAAAACCGGCTTAATAACATCCTGCAAACCACACATATGGACTAGAAAACCGAAAACCGAAAACCGAATTTATATAAATATATATATATTTTTTATATGTTCATGTATAAAAAAAATACTACTAAAATTTTATCATAATATAAAAAAACACATTTTATGCTGGAAATAATATTTTTTTGCGGTTTTCGGGTTGATCCCAAAAAGAATTTCGGTTTTCGGGTTGACCCAAGAAAAATTTCGGTTTTCGGTTCGGTTCGGTTGAATTCTAGTTCGGTTCGGTTCAGTTTTCGGGTTGATCCAAAAAAAAAATTTAACCGAACTAACCGAACCGAATTAACCGTACAAACCGATAACCAAACCGATCAACACCCCTAATGTGAAGCATATTAAAAAAAACAAAAAAAGAGTATTTTTAACTAAGCCATTACTAATCAATTCCATATGATAATCAAGCGATCTTCTTTATGGTCATCGAATTAGACACGTTTTAAGAAAACACATATTTTTGGAGTCAAGTAAAGATAGCGAAATATTGTCACTGTCATTCGATATATATTCCAACATACAACAAACATTATTTAGTTTATCGTTATCTTCTATTCATAGACCATTAATTTGTTTTCTTTACGCAAATACCTTTCGACAAGAAAGAATTCGTAGTTTGTTATATTTTGAATTGTGCACAAACTGAAACAATATCCAAAAGTATATATATTTAACATCCAAAGTCAACCGAGGACAACAAAATGCACCAAAACTGGCAGTTAACCCAGATTACACGAAGTTATACATTTTTTTTAAAGGCATGAATAGATTAGCAACACAAACAAACAATAACCTTTATAATCGAAACCATTAAAAAAGGTTGGACCCAAACAAAACCCCATGTGGGCTGAACATACACGACATAGTACAACAAACAAACAATGGGATGTTTGTCCCTGACACAATTCGCGTGGAGAGCTTTAAAAGGAAGATTTCCGCTCGTGAAGAGCTAGATAAATGTGGTATTGAGTTGGATTCGGTGCTTTGCCCAGGTTGCAACAATGCGGTGGAATCATGTGCTCATTGCTTGGTCTCGTGTGATTTTGCAAGGAGTGTGTGGGATAAAATCTTTAGTTGATAGAGGATTGGGGGTGTTAACTCTTTCTCCGTTGATAAACTTTTTCATCATACGGAAACGTGAGTGTCCCTAACAATATTTCTCGTGTTTGGCAAGCCTAGTACGCGTATATCCTTTTAAGGAATTCACAAGTCCGATCAACTAACAGACAATAAATGTTACATTCATATGGTTCCTAAGTATATAGGATTCTTCACATATTAGTACAGGTGAACTTAAGTTCACTTTCAGATTTACATCAGTTAGTGATCACCATCTTTGTCTACAAGACCACTGTTATCGTTTAGTTCGTAACTAGACTCGGGTTCAGCATCCCCGCATTCAGAATTCGAGCTAGCATCGATGTCTTTCTCTGGTGAGTCAAGTTGCACACACTCAGCAACAGAGTCAAAGGGTGAGTTGTTTTCCGAATCAACACTCCTATTAGATGGTGTCAAGTCACCTTTCCTCACTACATTAAACACTATCCCGTTATGTATCCTCGCCGGTTGCAGAAGATCACCAGCAGCCACTGTGATGCTACCGCTACTACTACTGTTATGAACTCTGTTAGCGGTATCCCTTTGATCAGCTGCGGGATCCGAGGTTCTTTCAGGTGGTATCACCCGCAAATTCTGAAAGGCCCTAAGCGCCATTTTGGAGTCAGTGTCTAGGTTTTGAACAAAATCAACAAATTGATCAGCAGATGTTGTTCTCATCAAGGGTCCACCGGATCTCGTCCATGTGTTTAACTCAACACTCTCGGATTCACTATCACTTCCATCATGAGGCCGGTGGGGCCGCCAGTTTCGGTGGAAAGAAGAAGTGATGTCTGCTAAGTCTTCTTCCAGTGACCCAGTTGAGTTTTCTCGTGCTATACAGTTCCAAGATGGGATTCTCTTGGATGCGTTAAATCGGGTTGCGTGTGGTGTACCATGAGAAGCTGCAGCTGCTCTTTCTGCACTTCGTTTTAGTCTGCGCATGTGATTCAAAATCGCTACACACTCGTCAAGAGCAAGCTCAATCCCGCAATTAGCTTTTATGGCTGAGAGCTTCTCCCATGTGCATCTCCGGCCTTGGTTTGCAGCTTTTTGAAGCTCTAAATGTGATGGATTTTGTATGATTTTCGAGTACTGGCAATAGAAAAGAAATTCACCCTACTTGGTAAATACCATTGAAGCAAAAAACTGGAACCAAACTGAATTTAAACATAATGGAAAATAAGCTAATGTTTTATAAAATACGCACCTGAGCTAAGGTAGCAGGCATAACCACAGTAACATCGCCCTCCCAATCTTGAGCAAATAGCTTCGCAAGTCCTCCTAATGGAAAACCAAGTTCCAATACCTGATTGCATCGGTGTTTCACCTCCATCTCAACAAGCTGCGCAAGCTGCAACATGAGAGTGCTAAATGTCAGAAACCGAAACAAATGTAACTAAAAACCCCGCTTAAAGAACTGGATAAACCATAAATGAGGCAAATGACATTCACTGAACTTGCCATAGGTGCCTAGTTTGATTACTTGTATATAATAGTTAGCCGAAAGATAACGGGTCAACTGACTAAAATGGTTTGACAATTGCCCAAAATGAGTTTTTTTTTCCCAGAAAGCAAATATACACTCATGACTAATACCTCACAATGTCTCAATTAAGAGTTGAATCCACAAACTCTTGGTTGATAATCACTCATATACACCGAAGGCACTTTGGTGCCATAATGCGTTTTACTACGCAAAGCCGCCTAAATCATTTTCTTTGAAGAGTTTAATTATAATTTTAATTGCTAAACTATTTTAAACATACCAAACAAGCGAATATATTGAGTATTGATTTTTCTTTTTGACAGACTTGTTCAATATCAACCAAACCCGGCCAGTATTAAACCAGAATTACCCTTTTGGAACAGTTATAAAAAACCATCCAACTGGCCTATTTGTGGCTACCTCTAGCTTAAAAAAGATTGACGAATTGTTTAAATAAAAATTAAACCAAGTAGGAAATATACCTTTGCAGCAAAGTTGCCTCCATAAACTCTGATGAATTCTTTAATTCGGAGTAAAGGTGCAATATGCGGATTTGCTTGACTCACAATGAAATGATTTACATTAAAGAGCTCTTTCAATTGTATCATTGGCAAATCAATCTCCAAACTACCATCCCTCCACCGCCTAACAGAAGTGCCATTAGCTTCTTCAGGGCCCCAATGGAATGGCGGGTGATAGGGGACAATTTCCCCACTTCTATCCTTCGCCATTAGCTCTTGTGCTTCAAAAAGGCCCGGGAAAGCACAAGAAGCAGTAACTGCACTCCAAATAACCACATGAGGTGAAGTTAAGTAGTTAAGACACCTCGGAGGTTCATGTTTCCTTGGTGAACATACTGTGATCCCAAGAACCCGACCCGTCATATCATAAGCTTCTTGAAACGTAAGGTTATTTGTAAGATTTCTTAACATGACTTGTAAATGTCTAATGTCATGAAGTGCTCCTAGCGTCATAACCCTCTTAAAAACATTAAAAATCCCACCCATTTGATCAAAGAACTGCAGCGAATGCCACGAATCCTCAAAGAAAGTTTGAAGTTCAGGCCATGATCTTGTAGCTACAACCGCACACATTATCGACCCTACGCTAGAACCCGCGATTATTCTTGGCATAAGTTTATGTTCCACCAATGTTTTCACCACACCAACATGAAAAGCACCAAGAGACGCGCCCCCACTTAGAAGCAAAGCCGTTCTACCAAAAGCATGCCTAGTCTCATGCATAAACGCTAGCTTTTCCTCCAAAAGCAACTCATCAGAATCAGAATCACAAACCATTCTCAACTGCATTGAAACCTCATCAATGTATTCTTTTATAAGCTTCGGAACTTGATGTCTGCCTTTATGAAGCTCAGGATTACACATATTCCCAAGATTCCTAATCAAATCCGCTCGCATACAAAATATAATATCTCTAAGTGAACACTCTTGTCTCCTATGTCTAAGCTCTTGCAACTTATTCCTAACAAGCTCTTCATCATACAAATCATGTTCATTCAATTTCGGCGTTTCTTTATCCAACATTTTAGCAGCATGAGCCCATTCCTCATACGTTAACGCGGCCCTCATCATATTCCTCCAAAACTTTCTTTTATAAGCCATTTCCGCTTTTACTTTCACATTCGTGTAACGTTTTAACAAAAACGCTATTAAAGTAACCAACAATAGTATCCCTTGCGGGTTTCGTGGATGTAACCATGATATAACAGGTGATGCAATATCTGAAACATATGTCCTAATTCTATAAAAGTAATATAACATCATCTGAACAACTTGATGCCTAAAATGTCCCATTGACTTGCAAAACAACACTCGAAAAGCAACCGTACGGCCGAAAACTGTAGACGGCCCAATCGAAAACCGATCAACAGCTGCATCATTACTTATATCCATTTCTTAACTAAACCTTAAATCCCAAAATACTAATAACTAAAAACCCACAAAAAAAATAAACCTTAATTCACTCAAATTTAACCTAAAGATTAATCATTCCCACAAATCAAACTGATCCATTAACAAAAAACATATAAAAACTAAACGAATTTGGCGGGAAAAATCCTAACTTCAATCAATTTCAGCCTAAAGATTGATCAAATTATACAAACTAAATTGAGTTATTAAAAGGGATCATAAAGAGATTCAAACTTCAACCAAATTATATATAAAAAGAACACAAAACTAACCAAAACAATTGACAAATTTGGCGGGAAATCGGGGAAGAACAAATACCCTAGAATTGAAAATGAAAATAAAGTTGAATTGAATTGAAAAATGAAGAAATGGGATTTGTATATAAGAAGATGATGAAGATAAAGATTTATATAATTTATTTGTAAGATAAGGTGGCACATGTATCACGTCATTTAATTGTGTTACGCATTAGAATATTATTGTTAGTTAATAATGATTCAAAGTTGAAATAATATATAATAAATTTATATGTGGACCCATTAAAAAAATAAGATATGGAGGTCATCTGACCATCCATATCATTTTTTTTGAATCAACAACAAAAGTGACAAATGTTCACCATTAGATTAAAAAACACCTTTATTTTAAATTGAAATATTTTTTTATCAATTTAATTTATTATGAACTAATTCACCATATTTTTAGAAAATTTTGTGCTCTTTATTTCACATACAATTTGTTATATTTATAATTTTTTTGTTTTTCTACATTATTAGTGGTTTTATTTTTATGTTGATTATATATTTTATACAACATTAAACCTTAATAAATATAAATTTGACAACGTTAAAACTTATACTTTCGAAGAGTGTATTGTTTCTTTTACAATGCCGAGAATGATTATGTTAAAATGGTGTTTGCTGGAAAGCTACGGAAACCAAACGAACACATACAACGAACACATACATTTAAAGTGTTGTGAAACGAAATTACTAAGCGGGTAGGAAATTGCATAAAGAGTTGAGTTAGTAAATTTTCTATTACCGCCGCTATGCGCGGGTAACCAACTAGTTTATACTAATGTATAAAACATTTATTATGTGGGACCCAATAAAAATTAAGATAAAGAGGTGCAATCTTGACCATCCATCTCATTTTAAAAAAACACATTATAAAGTGACATGTGTCACCTTTTGATTAAAAAATCACCTTTATTTTCAAATTGAAATATCTTTTTATCAATTTAATTTTATTATGATCTAATTTCATCATATTTTTTAAAATTTTGTGTTCTTTAATTCAACATCCATTTTGATATATTTTTATATATTTTTTTTTACATTTTTAGTGGGTTTATCTTGTGTTGATTTATATTTTTTTACAACTTTAACCTTAATAAATATAAACTTGATACGTTTAAACTATATACTTTCGGAGAGAGTGTTGTCTTTTTACATGAGAGAATGATAATGTTAATATAGTGTTGCGGCGGAAAACCCAAACGAACACATACAACGAACACATACATTCAAAGTGTTGTGAAACGAAATTATTAAGCAGATAAGAAATTGAGTAAAGAGTTGACTTAGAAATTTTTTTATTGGCGCCGCTATGCGCGGGTAACCAACTAGTAATTAATAATGATTCAAAGTTGAAATAATATATAATATTAACTGTGAGTTGTGTCCGCGTTTGTTTGCCCTTGATTCTGCTCCCAATATTTGTGTGGCGGCTAAGATGGCTGGCCCCCTGGATACGTCTTTTCGGAGATCAGTTAGAGGAGGGGTCGAACAGCAAGAATTCTCAGATTTAAGTTCGTTTTTGAATTCAGTGGTTCTTTCAACGTCTAATGATCGTTGGTATTTCTCCCTTTCTAGCAGTGGTGAATTTAGTGTGAAAGATACTCGTCTTGCTATTGATGATTTGGTGCTTCCCTCTCATTCTGAGCCGACTAGGTGGGTTAAGTTAATTCCTATTAAGATTAATGTTTTTATGTGGCGAGCTCGTCGGGGGTGTTTGCCTACTAGATACAATCTGGTCCAAAAAGGTGTTATTTTGGAGTCCACTTCTTGCCCGGTTTGTTTTTCGGATGAAGAGGATGTCCATCATTTGTTATTTCGATGTTCTCTATCTCAGGAGGTTTTGCATCGTGTTTGCCGTTGGTGGGAGATCGATTTCCAGCTTTGGCGTTCGTTCTCAGAATGGGACGAGTGGTTCTCTTCTATTCGTCTTCCGGGTTCAGTTAAAGGTTTTTTGGAAGGAGTCTTCTACGTTGCTTGGTGGTTTATTTGGGGATTTCGGAATCGTTCTACTTTTGATGTTAATAAGCCGTCTAGATCGATCCTTTTTGAGAATATTGTCTCTTCCTCCTTTCTTTGGTGTAATAGTAGGTGTAGTAGAAAGTTCTCTATGGATGATTGGCTTAAAAACCCGCATTTAATATCTTTGTAATTTCTTTTCTAGCTCCTTGCTAGTTTATAAAATTTTGCCGTTCAAAACGGAAGATTGGATTTCAGGGGTTATAATGATATCAATATGTCTTTGAATTAATATAGTTACAGTTATTAAAATATATAATGGACAAATATTTCATATATTTGTATTTAAACATGTGAAGATTTCTTTAATTACTGTATTTGTTTTTGTTTTTTCGACTACAAGATAAGAATTAACAACAAAGTTGTTTGTTTTCTTCTAAACGAGAACCCCAAGTTTGAAAAACATTTCATGTGTTTATTTACTTAACAGATTAAATGTGTCTTTTCAAAGAAAAACAATTACAACCACTGAATTGTTAAATGATACACTTAGTGTGATTGTTTGGTTTTGTTTAGGGAGATTGATGCAAATGTAGGATTTGATGGTTTGGGCTCGAACATCCTAAAATTTTGTAATGATTTAGTGGCTCTTTTGTGTATTTCTCGAACTTTAAATGGAGTTTAGAGGCAAAATTGTTGGTATGATCGTCAAAGTTTGAGTTGGTATTCGAAAAGGGTAGGTGATTTTGGCTTGACTACTCGTATTTACACCGTATTAGTTATGCCAAGTTTGAGGTTGTTTAGATATGCAATCTAAGATGACTAGGTTAAGGCTTTAGCATAATTGTAAGTTTTGATTCATTGGATTTAGGTTAAATACATATGCATTATTTTTTTATCTTTCCTTGTTGTCAATTACCAAAAAATTTACTTCGTGCTATCCATTTCACATTTACAATTTATCCTTATCAACTTTACTTAAAATCTTATGTTTAAACTCACATAAACTGAAATTTGGCACATTAGATATTGATTTAACTCAGTCGCAACGTGAGAACAATACAACCTTTTTTAATTACAAAAGCACAACCGATGATATCTTTCTTTGTTTATTTACACGTAAATCATGTCGGATCGTATGTATCTTTACCCAAATGTTTAACATGTCTTTTTACTCTATTAGTAATTGAAGGTATGAAAGCTAAGGATGGCTATGACACGTTAACTAGTCACCGTTTGTTTGAAAATGAAAGTCAGCATCAAAATTGTAGATCTATACCAAAGATTTGACTGTTTCTTTGAAACAATGTAATCTAGAAAACTTAAAAGAAATGAAGATTACAATCTCAATGGCAACAAACTATTAGGAATCCATAGCAAGAATCAAGACTCGAAATGGGTTTGTTGTTGGATTATGGAATTGTTACAATGATTGAGTTTAAGAGAGGAAAGTTACAATTTTACATGAATGAATGAAAATACAGGAAAGAATGAAATTTATAGACAGTTTGGAATGCTAAAGACTTTTCCCGCCAAAACCATCTTTGACTTTATTGATTGACTTTTGTTGACTCTGCTCAATTGACCCATTTTACTTCACTTTATGACATTCTTCAGGTGTTGATAAATCCATATCGTTTGTTCACATTTCATAAGATAAAAGAGAAACTCATATTTGATGTTGATTTTATTAGATTTGATATATAATGTTTTATTATACTTAAGCAATACAGGAGTATAATACATAGCGTAATGGACTAGGGCATGTAAATAATATTTCCTCCGTCCAAAAATTAGTGTCCACAAACAAAAAATACACAGTTTAAGAAAAATGTATTAATTACTACTTTGGTTTCTACGAAAGTCAAACAAAAAACAGTTTTACCTTTTGACAATTAATTAATGTGTTCTTTTAGTTTGAGAGGCTGATATTCTCACGGCACCAATTTATAAATCCAAGGCAATTACATGTTATTTTACAATAATACCCTCACAATTTATTAACCTCCTTTCCGTCATATATAACCTTCAAATTTGATCACGTGCCCTCTATTTCCCATGCTACTCCATATCTTAATTATATTTAATTAGCCATGAGTCCATGACACAACAAATATTCCATTCTTGCTTGATTACTCATATCAATTTTATTCTATATATTTACTTTTATTGACGATGAGTGTAAAATACACATTATGCATGACAAACAACAGCTCGAAGCAACATTGTTTGCTTTGCCAAAATGGATATTATTGCAGCAAATACTATTTTCTCATATTTCAAAACTTTGATCGTCAATTACAGACGTAGCTATTTACAAAATTAAATATTTTACTTACATCAATAAACATGCAATGCAATAGAAATATGTTTGCAAATAGCTACGAGAAAAATAGTTGCATAGGTTCAACCATTCGCCAAGTCTACAAATATTTATAAAGCATGTAAATGTGCAGTAATCAAATCAACATGTAAATGAAGAATCAAACTCAATAAAATGCAATAAGAATATGTCTGTAGCTGTGGGTAGGGGCGTCAATAATCCTGACCCGACTCGGACCCGAACCCGAATAAAGATATTCGGGTCGGGTTACTCGGGTTCAAAACTCAACTCGGGTAAATCGGGTCAACCCGAATAACCCGAGTACGAAATAGGGTCGGGTTCGGGTTCAAAAAATTTACTTAGTCGGGTTCGGGTCAACCCGACTAACCCGACTAAGTTTTTTTCATATGTTCTGTACTTAATAATAAGAGTATGTAAATTTAGGCTAATAATCTCAATATTAAAGAAAGCTCATGTTAAATGGTAGGGTTCGGCCCATTTATAACTTTTGTTGTCAGACTTATAGTTTACACAACAACTACAACTACAACTTGTACACAACAGCAAGTATGACAGTTCCATTTTGTGATCTACATAACCATCAGAACAAAGTCACATTCGAGGTGTCAGCTTATGATTTAATTTTTATTTTTCTTCAAGAATTGGCATTCTTATACTAAAGGTACTACTCTTTCATGGTTAATTTTGTTTATAAATTTGTATCCTTATTAGATTTCTAGGGTTTGTGGGTTGTTTGGATAAAGTTTGTATTTAGAACATACATTCTTTCTTTTTAGATTTATAGGATTTGATTATGATTATTAGTAAATTGACTAGTTCTATATTTATATGTTGTTAGATGTCGGACACCATGTCGATGGAAATGGATGAAGAAGCGAATGTGCAAGTTAAAAATAAGAAAACGAATCAAAAAAAGCCACAAAAGAAAACAACTAAGCGCAATCGCAAGGTGAAAAAATGGTCAAAGGTTTGGTTAGACTTTGATGAGCTGGACCTTGTAGAAGGCGAAACAGAAGAAGATGTGAAAGCTCAATGTAAGCAATGTGATAGTAGGTTTCTTTGTCATTCAAGTATACATGGTATAAAAAATCTCAAACGACATCTATTAAGGTATGACTTCTGATGTATTACTTTGTTTTGTGGTATTAATGGTATTACTTTTGATGTAGTCTTTTTATTCTGATTTTTATGTTTAATTAAGATGAGTCATGATTAGATTTACTAGAAATGATTGCTACCTAAACTAAGATGAAAGAATAAGCAATACATACTGAATGTATTTGGTTACAATTGGGCCTCTAGAATCATTATGTGTAAACCTACTGTATTTGGTTGGAATTATACGTCCTGTATTTGGTTCGAATTATGCGTCAATAGCTCTTGATGGTAATTTATCATGCATGGTTTCAATTTGATTTTGTAAATGGAACTGACCCGAACCCAACTTGACCCGACCCGACTTGGACCCAACCCGTCTAACCCGAACCCGACTAACCCGAGTTCAAATAGGGTCGGGTTCGGGTATGTTATTTTTAGGCTCAACCCGAATTTGACCCGACCCGTTTGACCCGAACCCGACCAACCCGACCCGATTAACACCCCTAGCTGTAGGTAAAAAATAAAGCAATGTGAGATCTTGAAAGACAAACCAATGATTTCCAACAGAAAACAAATCAAAGAAAAAAGATCCAAAAACAAACTTGGGAAATATGTGTTGCAAATCCATTTCAATCACCCCACAATCTTCACAAACTTAGCCATCTCTTGCCCTCGAAAAATTTCAAAAAAATCCAGTTAAAAATCTGGAAACACATTCAAATCAATTAAGTTGTTTTCCGAATGCCCACAAGTCGAACTTGAAGGATTATTTGTTTTTGATGATTCCACATACTCGAATCTTGAAGGATATCTTGTTGTAGAAGTTATTCCTTTTTTCTTCTTATATTTTGGAGATCATCCCTTTGGTCGTTGAATAACCGGCTCAAATAATATATCATTCTGGTTGACAAGCTTCGTAATCATTGAAGTAGCAAACTCTTTCTTACTTAATGGCCACTCTTGATACTTCACACACAACTCATTAAGCAACTTACTAAATTTGTTAGCATCATCGTTGGGCAAATCATCTTTTGGATTTAGAGACAAGGCCCCGATCCTCCATTGTAGATGAACAAGATCCAACGGAAGTGTAGTTTGCTGCAAACATGTTATCTTGTGAGCACATGGGAGATCCATAGGTCCCGTAAAATAACCAGTGCACGGATTCATTGTACCTAAAATTAAATAGTTAATAATGTGCAAAGTATATGTAAAACTGAATAACAGTGTCAAGGTATAGCTTTTTTAGCATATATTATCGTCTTTCACTTTTTCATATTGCTTATGTATCTCTTTTAACGCAAATTGAGAAACCTGTGACAAAAGTTCTCTAAAAAGAGGCATATTGCAGTTGTGAGGGACTTGAAGCCTCTCATATGCGAGTTTCACTTTCATCTCATTAAATTCATGCTTAACTGCAAGGCATATATCTTCTTTCACTTTTTTAAAATCACCTGTCGAAACATGTAAATACTTCTTCAGTTTAGCATGAGCGCCTTCAGCTCTTGAGGATGAACGATTACCAAAATGTAAGTACTTTTCCGTCTAAGCACTAACAAATTTTTCTTTCCAAAGCAACCAATTCTTCTTAACATACTCAACTGCATCTCTATTTTCATTATACAACATAGCGAATTCACCCCAGTTCTTCTCGAATAGAGTTTCTGTTCTCGAATATACCACATCATTCCAACTTAACATAAACTTATTATAGTCTTCAGATCGCTCGAAAAGCTTCTTGCAATTCGCAACAACGTTTTTTTTGAATATGTCAAACACACAAGAGACTTATTGTAGATGGAAATTCATTTTCTATCACATTCATTAGCGCCAATTCCCTATCCATCACAATTACAGATGGGTGATTACCTTGACCAAGAATATTCTTAAATGCATTTATCGCCCATGTATAATTTTCTTCATCCTCTTTTTCTAAGAACACAAAACCAAAATAAAAGGAGGTATTGAAGCATGAAACTCCTATAATATCGAGTAGAGGCATTGATATGTGAGAAATCACATATCCTTATTATATCCAAAAATGGCCCTTAAATGATCAAAATGTGCAAAAATATGCTTGTATTTGTGTATTTTGTTGTTTGTGTATGTGTAGGTACGAATATGCAAAAATCATAAGAAAACAGCCAAAACCGGACAAATACGAACACGGGAATGGAAAGAGTACACAAGAGCCGGAAGTTTCTAACAAAAGGTCTTCAAAAGTCAACTCTTGGTCAACAATGGTCAACCCACAAAATGCCAAAATCCTCAAAATACCATAAAAACCCTTAATGTTAAATCATAATTCACAAATGTCCCTAAAAACCCTAACACCGTTATCTCCTTTATATTAAAGAGATAACGGTCGTTATCCCTTTACCCCTATAACCCTTATATCTCGAGCCCATATAATCCCATAAGCCCAACTCCATTTACCAAGCCCAAGTCAACACCCCGTTACCCTCGGTCAAACAATGGTATAAAGAGAAAAGAAATGAAGCGCGGGAAATACCGTTTGTTATTGTTCATTGTCTTCTCCGTTTAACCCATCCTAAAAAACAAAGGATAAAATGAAATTGACATGGCCAAATGAAGATTCCAAGTGCCAAGCTCCACCTCAGCAGCAAAAACGTCACCAAGGTTTTCTATTGGTCAAGTTAACTCAAGGAATGACACGCGTGCTTCAAAGTAACACACTCATATGATGGAAATTGCACTAAAAACAATGGAAAAGAAGCACAAAGCCTCTGACACAAGGATTGCCACGCTGGCAATCCGTGTGCTCACTTAATAATCCAACGGTGAAGATTGAAGAGCCAATGATTGCAAGGAATGAAGGGTGTGGATGAAGGGGAGCGTCTAACAGACTTGAGGGCCTAGAAACTTCCTTCTCTAGCTATAAATACATGCATCTTTTCACTCACGAGAGATATCTAGGAGTAGTTTTGAGTAGCTTATTATAAATTAGCTTTTAATAAGTAATTTTCTTTCAAGTAATGTTTTAGCTTATTGTAATTTTAATTTCACCTTTGTAATCAGCTCTTTTATTAATATAAGTTTAAGTTTTCTTTTTGTGCTCTTCTTTTTTCATAAATTTACTTTTGTGCTTTAATATGGTTAAATAAGCTTTGAAACTATTCCATAAGCTCTCAAACTATTCATAAACTTCTAAAAACTCAATTACTTAGATTCTAAATAGAATTGGATGGCTGCTTATAGAATCCAAGTGGGTAATAGTGCTTGAGGGTCAAGCTATAGGATTAGACTAGGATTTGGTAATAAGCTTAAGCTGCTTTGGATAAGCTCTAAGCGACCTCTCACCTCTGTTTAGCTAAGGTGTAAAGTACACTTCTCTTTTTAATTTTAGTTTTCCTTTGTTGTCATTTAAATAATTTAGCTTAACTCTGCATAATTGCTTAAACTGCTTATTTGTTTACTTATTCTTGTTAGTTTAGCTTGCTTATGCTTATTATAGTTGTCTAATGTTAATAGTGCTTAATGATTAGTTTTAAATCTTAGTTTTCTATAATTTGTCTTAAAATCAGTGAAAAAACCAAAAATATTAGCTTAAGTAAAATAGCTTATTGTTTTGCTTTGATTTGCTTATTAGGTTTGTTTGAATCTTATTATTATCTGGTATCTAAACTTTGATCATTAAATTCAAAATAAGTCAAAAATGAACTTGAGTGAAATAA